>JAUTDX010007511.1:0-53009 GCA_030844895.1 Ambrosia x helenae
TTATTGGGTTAGTCACGGGACCCCAGAATCTCCTATCCTTATAGTGGAAGATAATTATAGTATAAAGGACTAAAATGGGTATCTCGTTGGACTTTCAGTGCATTTAGGTCAAAGAATACTGAACAACAGTTTATAAAGGCTTGGAAATTCTTACTCTTGGAAATAATTTTATAGCCTAATGTACACCTTATTGGTTAGTCACGGGACCCAGAATCTCCTATCCTTATATGGAAGATTAATTATAGTATTAAGGAACTAAAATGGGTATCTCGTTGGACTTTCAGTGCAGTAGTCAAAGAATACTGAACAACAGTTTATAAAGGCTGGAAATTCTTACTCTTAGAAATAATTTATAGCCTAATGTACACCCTTATTGGGTTAGTCACGGGACCCAGAATCTCCTATCCTTATAGTGGAAGATAATTATAGTATTAAGGAACTAAAATGGGTATCTCGTTGGACTTTCAGTTGCAGTAGTTCAAAGAATAACTGAACAACAGTTTATAAAGGCTGGAAATTCTACTCTTGGAAATAATTTTATAGCCTAATGTACACCCTTATTGGGTTAGTCACGGGACCCAGAATCTCCTATCCTTATAGTGGAAGCCTAATTATAGTATTAAGGAACTAAAATGGGTATCTCGTTGGACTTTCAGGTGCAGTAGGTCAAAGAATACTGAACAACAGTTTATAAAGGCTGGAAATTCTTACTCTTGGAAATAATTTTATAGCCTAATGTACACCCTTATTTGGTTAGTCACGGGACCCAGAATCTCCTATCCTTATAGGGGAAGATAATTATAGTATTAAGGAACTAAAATGGGTATCTCGTTGGACTTTCAGGTGCAGTAGGTCAAAGAATACTGAACAACAGTTTATAAAGGCTGGAATTCTTATCTTGGAAAAAATTTTATAGCCTAATGTACACCCTTATTGGGTTAGTCACGGGACCCAGAATCTCCTATCCTTATAGTGGAAGATAATTATAGTATTAAGGAACTAAAATGGGTATCTCGTTGGACTTTCAGTTGCAGTAGGTCAAAGAATACTGAACAACAGTTTATAAAGGCTGGAAATTCTTACTCTTGGAAATAATTTTATAGCCTAATGTACACCCTTATTGGGTTAGTCACGGGACCCAGAATCTCCTATCCTTATAGTGGAAGATAATTATAGTATTAAGGAACTAAAATGGGTATCTCGTTGGACTTTCAGGTGCAGTAGGTCAAAGAATACTGAACAACAGTTTATAAAGGCTGGAAATTCTTACTCTTGGAAATAATTTTATAGCCTAATGAACACCCTTATTGGGTTAGTCACGGGACCCAGAATCTCCTATCCTTATAGTGGAAGATAATTATAGTATTAAGGAACTAAAATGGGTATCTCGTTGGACTTTCAGGTGCAGTAGGTCAAAGAATACTGAACAACATTTATAAAAGGCTGGAAATTCTTACTCTTGGAAATAATTTTATAGCCTAATGTACACCCTTATTGGGTTAGTCACGGGACCCAGAATCTCCTATCCTTATAGTGGAAGCCTAATTATAGTAATAAGGAACTAAAATGGGTATCTCGTTGACTTTCAGGTGCAGTAGGTCAAAGAATACTGAACAACAGTTTATAAAGGCTGGAAATTCTTAACTCTTGGAAATAATTTTATAGCCTAATGTACACCCTTATTGGTTTAGTCACGGGACCCAGAATCTCCTATCCTTATAGTGGAAGCCTAATTATAGTATTAAGGAACTAAAATGGGTATCTCGTTGGACTTTCAGGTGCAGTAGGTCAAAGAATACTGAACAACAGTTTATAAAGGCTGAAATTCTTACTCTTGGAAATAATTTTATAGCCTAATGTACACCCTTATTGGGTAAGTCACGGGACCCAGAATCTCCTATCCTTATAGTGGAAGATAATTATAGTATTAAGGAACTAAAATGGGTACTCGTTGGACTTTCAGGTGCAGTAGGTCAAAGAATACTGAACAACAGTTTATAAAGGCTGGAAAATTCTTACTCTTGGAAATAATTTTATAGCCTAATGTACACCCTTATTGGGTTAGTCACGGACCCAGAATCTCCTATCCTTATAGTGGAAGATAATTATAGTATTAAGGAACTAAAATGGGTATCTCGTTGGACTTTCAGGTGCAGTAGGTCAAAGAATACTGAACAACAGTTTATAAAGGCTGGAAATTCTTACTCTTGAAATAATTTTATAGCCTAATGTACACCCTTATTGGGTTAGTCACGGGACCCAGAATCTCCTATCCTTATAGTGGAAGATAATTATAGTATTAAGGAACTAAAATGGGTATCTCGTTGGACTTTCAGGTGCAGTAGGTCAAAGAATACTGAACAACAGTTTTATAAAGGCTGGAAATTCTTACTCTTGGAAATAATTTTATAGCCTAATGTACACCCTTATTGGGTTAGTCACGGGACCCAGAATCTCCTATCCTTATAGTGGAAGATAATTATAGTATTAAGGAACTAAAATGGGTATCTCGTTGGACTTTCAGGTGCAGTAGGTCAAAGAATACTGAACAACAGTTTATAAAGGCTGGAAATTCTTACTCTTTGAAATAATTTTATAGCCTAATGTACACCCTTATTGGGTTAGTCACGGGACCCAGAATCTCCTATCCTTATAGTGAAGCCTAATTATAGTATTAAGGAACTAAAATGGGTATCTCGTTGGACTTTCAGGTGCAGTAGGTCAAAGAATACTGAACAACAGTTATAAAGGCTGGAAATTCTTACTCTTGGAAATAATTTTATAGCCTAATGTACACCCTTATTGGTTAGTCACGGGACCCAGAATCTCCTATCCTTATAGTGGAAGATTAATTATAGTATTAAGGAACTAAAATGGGTATCTCGTTGGACTTTCAGGTGCAGTAGGTCAAAGAATACTGAACAACAGTTTATAAAGGCTGGAAATTCTTACTCTTGGAAATAATTTTATAGCCTAATGTACACCTTATTGGGTTAGTCACGGGACCCAGAATCTCCTATCCTTATAGTGGGAAGCCTAATTATAGTATTAAGGAACTAAAATGGGTATCTCGTTGGACTTTCAGGTGCAGTAGGTCAAAGAATACTGAACAACAGTTTATAAAGGCTGGAAATTCTTACTCTTGGAAATAATTTTATAGCCTAATGTACACCCTTATTGGGTTAGTCACGGGACCCAGAATCTCCTATCCTTATAGGGGAAGCCTAATTATAGTATTAAGGAACTAAAATGGGTATCTCGTTGGACTTTCAGGTGCAGTAGGTCAAAGAATACTGAACAACAGTTTATAAAGGCTGGAAATTCTTACTCTTGAAATAATTTTATAGCCTAATGTACACCCTTATTGGGTTAGTCACGGGACCCAGAATCTCCTATCCTTATAGTGGAAGATAATTATAGTATTAAGGAACTAAAATGGGTATCTCGTTGGACTTTCAGGTGCAGTAGGTCAAAGAATACTGAACAACAGTTTATAAAGGCTGGAAATTCTTACTCTTGGAAATAATTTTATAGCCTAATGTACACCCCTTATTGGGTTTAGTCACGGGACCCAGAATCTCCTATCCTTATAGTGGAAGATAATTATAGTATTAAGGAACTAAAATGGGTATCTCGTTGGACTTTCAGGTGCAGTAGGTCAAAGAATACTGAACAACAGTTTATAAAGGCTGGAAATTCTTACTCTTGGAAATAATTTTATAGCCTAATGTACACCCTATTGGGTTAGTCACGGGACCCAGAATCTCCTATCCTTATAGGGGAAGCCTAATTATAGTATTAAGGAACTAAAATGGGTATCTCGTTGGACTTTCAGGTGCAGTAGGTCAAAGAATACTGAACAACAGTTTATAAAGGCTGGAAATTCTTACTCTTGGAAATAAATTTATAGCCTAATGTACACCCTTATTGGGTTAGTCACGGGACCCAGAATCTCCTATCCTTATAGTGGAAGATAATTATAGTATTAAGGAACTAAAATGGGTATCTCGTTGGACTTTCAGGTGCAGTAGGTCAAAGAATACTGAACAACAGTTTATAAAGGCTGGAAATTCTTACTCTTTGAAATAATTTTATAGCCTAATGTACACCCTTATTGGGTTAGTCACGGGACCCAGAATCTCCTATCCTTATAGGGGAAGCCTAATTATAGTATTAAGGAACTAAAATGGGTATCTCGTTGGACTTTCAGGTGCAGTAGGTCAAAGAATACTGAACAACAGTTTATAAAGGCTGGAAATTCTTACTCTTGGAAATAATTTTATAGCCTAATGTACACCCTTATTGGTTAGTCACGGGACCCAGAATCTCCTATCCTTATAGTGGAAGATAATTATAGTATTAAGGAACTAAAATGGGTATCTCGTTGGACTTTCAGGTGCAGTAGGTCAAAGAATACTGAACAACAGTTTATAAAGGCTGGAAATTCTTACTCTTGGAAATAATTTTATAGCCTAATGTACACCCTTATTGGGTTAGTCACGGACCCAGAATCTCCTATCCTTATAGTGGAAGATAATTATAGTATTAAGGAACTAAAATGGGTATCTCGTTGGACTTTCAGGTGCAGTAGGTCAAAGAATACTGAACAACAGTTTATAAAGGCTGAAAATTCTTACTCTTGGAAATAATTTTATAGCCTAATGTACACCCTTATTGGGTTAGTCACGGGACCCCAGAATCTCCTATCCTTATAGGGGAAGCCTAATTATAGTATTAAGGAACTAAAATGGGTATCTCGTTGGACTTTCAGGTGCAGTAGGTCAAAGAATACTGAACAACAGTTTATAAAGGCTGGAAATTCTTACTCTTGGAAATAATTTTATAGCCTAATGTACACCCTTATTGGGTTAGTCACGGGACCCAGAATCTCCTATCCTTATAGTGGAAGATTAATTATAGTATTAAGGAACTAAAATGGGTATCTCGTTGGACTTTCAGGTGCAGTAGGTCAAAGAATACTGAACAACAGTTTATAAAGGCTGGAAATTCTTACTCTTGGAAATAATTTTATAGCCTAATGTACACCCTTATTGGGTTAGTCACGGGACCCAGAATCTCCTATCCTTATAGGGGAAGCCTAATTATAGTATTAAGGAACTAAAATGGGTATCTCGTTGGACTTTCAGGTGCAGTAGGTCAAAGAATACTGAACAACAGTTTATAAAGGCTGGAAATTCTTACTCTTGGAAATAATTTTATAGCCTAATGTACACCCTTATTGGGTTAGTCACGGGACCCAGAATCTCCTATCCTTATAGTGGAAGATAATTATAGTATTAAGGAACTAAAATGGGTATCTCGTTGGACTTTCAGGTGCAGTAGTCAAAGAATACTGAACAACAGTTTATAAAGGCTGGAAATTCTTACTCTTGAAAATAATTTTATAGCCTAATGTACACCCTTATTGGGTTAGTCACGGGACCCAGAATCTCCTATCCTTATAGTGGAAGATAATTATAGTATTAAGGAACTAAAATGGGTATCTCGTTGGACTTTCAGGTGCAGTAGGTCAAAGAATACTGAACAACAGTTTATAAAGGCTGGAAATTCTTACTCTTGGAAATAATTTTATAGCCTAATGTACACCCTTATTGGGTTAGTCACGGGACCCAGAATCTCCTATCCTTATAGTGAAGATAATTATAGTATTAAGGAACTAAAATGGTATCTCGTTGGACTTTCAGGTGCAGTAGGTCAAAGAATACTGAACAACAGTTTATAAAGGCTGGAAATTTTACTCTTGGAAATAATTTTATAGCCTAATGTACACCCTTATTGGGTTAGTCACGGGACCCAGAATCTCCTATCCTTATAGTGGAAGATAATTATAGTATTAAGGAACTAAAATGGGTATCTCGTTGGACTTTCAGGTGCAGTAGGTCAAAGAATACTGAACAACAGTTTATAAAGGCTGGAAATTCTTACTCTTGGAAATAATTTTATAGCCTAATGTACACCCTTATTGGTTAGTCACGGGACCCAGAATCTCCTATCCTTATAGTGGAAGATAATTATAGTATTAAGGAACTAAAATGGGTATCTCGTTGGACTTTCAGGTGCAGTAGGTCAAAGAATACTGAACAACAGTTTATAAAGGCTGGAAATTCTTACTCTTGGAAATAATTTTATAGCCTAATGTACACCCTTATTGGGTTAGTCACGGGACCCAGAATCTCCTATCCTATATAGGAAGCCTAATTATAGTATTAAGGAACTAAAATGGGTATCTCGTTGGACTTTCAGGTGCAGTAGGTCAAAGAATACTGAACAACAGTTTATAAAGGCTGAAATTCTTACTCTTGGAAATAATTTTATAGCCTAATGTACACCCTTATTGGGTTAGTCACGGGACCCAGAATCTCCTATCCTTATAGTGGAAGATTAATTATAGTATTAAGGAACTAAAATGGGTATCTCGTTGGACTTTCAGGTGCAGTAGGTCAAAGAATACTGAACAACAGTTTATAAAGGCTGGAAATTCTTACTCTTGGAAATAATTTATAGCCTAATGTACACCCTTATTGGGTTAGTCACGGGACCCAGAATCTCCTATCCTTATAGTGGAAGATAATTATAGTATTAAGGAACTAAAATGGTATATCGTTTGGACTTTCAGGTGCAGTAGGTCAAAGAATACTGAACAACAGTTTAATAAAGGCTGGAAATTCTTACTCTTGGAAATAATTTTATAGCCTAATGTACACCCTTATTGGGTTAGTCACGGGACCCAGAATCTCCTATCCTTATAGTGGAAGATAATTATAGTATTAAGGAACTAAAATGGGTATCTCGTTGGACTTTCAGGTGCAGTAGGTCAAAGAATACTGAACAACAGTTTATAAAGGCTGGAAATTCTTACTCTTGGAAATAATTTTATAGCCTAATGTACACCCTTATTGGGTTAGTCACGGGACCCAGAATCTCCTATCCTTATAGTGGAAGATAATTATAGTATTAAGGAACTAAAATGGGTATCTCGTTGGACTTTCAGGTGCAGTAGGTCAAAGAATACTGAACAACAGTTTATAAAGGCTGGAAATTCTTACTCTTGGAAATAATTTTTATAGCCTAATGTACACCCTTATTGGGTTAGTCACGGGACCCAGAATCTCCTATCCTTATAGTGGAAGATAAATTATAGTATTAAGGAACTAAAATGGGTATCTCGTTGGACTTTCAGGTGCAGTAGGTCAAAGAATACTGAACAACAGTTTATAAAGGCTGGAAATTCTTACTCTTGGAAATAATTTTATAGCCTAATGTACACCCTTATTGGGTTAGTCACGGGACCCAGAATCTCCTATCCTTATAGTGAAGATAATTATAGTATTAAGGAACTAAAATGGGTATCTCGTTGGACTTCAGGTGCAGTAGGTCAAAGAATACTGAACAACAGTTTATAAAGGCTGGAAATTCTTACTCTTGGAATAATTTTATAGCCTAATGTACACCCTTATTGGGTTAGTCACGGGACCCAGAATCTCCTATCCTTATAGTGGAAGATAATTATAGTATTAAGGAACTAAAATGGGTATCTCGTTGGACTTTCAGGTGCAGTAGGTCAAAGAATACTGAACAACAGTTTATAAAGGCTGGAAATTCTTACTCTTGGAAATAATTTTATAGCCTAATGTACACCCTTATTGGGTTAGTCACGGGACCCAGAATCTCCTATCCTTATAGTGGAAGATAATTATAGTATTAAGGAACTAAAATGGGTATCTCGTTGGACTTTCAGGTGCAGTAGGTCAAAGAATACTGAACAACAGTTTATAAAGGCTGGAAATTCTTACTCTTGGAAATAATTTTATAGCCTAATGTACACCCTTATTGGGTTAGTCACGGGACCCAGAATCTCCTATCCTTATAGTGGAAGATAATTATAGTATTAAGGAACTAAAATGGGTATCTCGTTGGACTTTCAGGTGCAGTAGGTCAAAGAATACTGAACAACAGTTTATAAAGGCTGGAAATTCTTACTCTTGGAAATAATTTTATAGCCTAATGTACACCCTTATTGGGTTAGTCACGGGACCCAGAATCTCCTATCCTTATAGTGGAAGATAATTATAGTATTAAGGAACTAAAATGGGTATCTCGTTGGACTTTCAGGTGCAGTAGGTCAAAGAATACTGAACAACAGTTTATAAAGGCTGGAAATTCTTACTCTTGGAAATAATTTTATAGCCTAATGTACACCCTTATTGGGTTAGTCACGGGACCCAGAATCTCCTATCCTTATAGGGGAAGCCTAATTATAGTATTAAGGAACTAAAATGGGTATCTCGTTGGACTTTCAGGTGCAGTAGGTCAAAGAATACTGAACAACAGTTTATAAAGGCTGGAAATTCTTACTCTTGGAAATAATTTTATAGCCTAATGTACACCCTTATTGGGTTAGTCACGGGACCCAGAATCTCCTATCCTTATAGGGGAAGCCTAATTATAGTATTAAGGAACTAAAATGGGTATCTCGTTGGACTTTCAGGTGCAGTAGGTCAAAGAATACTGAACAACAGTTTATAAAGGCTGGAAATTCTTACTCTTGGAAATAATTTTATAGCCTAATGTACACCCTTATTGGGTTAGTCACGGGACCCAGAATCTCCTATCCTTATAGTGGAAGATAATTATAGTATTAAGGAACTAAAATGGGTATCTCGTTGGACTTTCAGGTGCAGTAGGTCAAAGAATACTGAACAACAGTTTATAAAGGCTGGAAATTCTTACTCTTGGAAATAATTTTATAGCCTAATGTACACCCTTATTGGGTTAGTCACGGGACCCAGAATCTCCTATCCTTATAGTGGAAGATAATTATAGTATTAAGAACTAAAATGGGTATCTCGTTGGACTTTCAGGTGCAGTAGGTCAAAGAATACTGAACAACAGTTTATAAAGGCTGGAAATTCTTACTCTTGGAAATAATTTTATAGCCTAATGTACACCCTTATTGGGTTAGTCACGGGACCCAGAATCTCCTATCCTTATAGTGGAAGATAATTATAGTATTAAGGAACTAAAATGGGTATCTCGTTGGACTTTCAGGTGCAGTAGGTCAAAGAATACTGAACAACAGTTTATAAAGGCTGGAAATTCTTACTCTTGGAAATAATTTTATAGCCTAATGTACACCCTTATTGGGTTAGTCACGGGACCCAGAATCTCCTATCCTTATAGGGGAAGATAATTATAGTATTAAGGAACTAAAATGGGTATCTCGTTGGACTTTCAGGTGCAGTAGGTCAAAGAATACTGAACAACAGTTTATAAAGGCTGGAAATTCTTACTCTTGGAAATAATTTTATAGCCTAATGTACACCCTTATTGGGTTAGTCACGGGACCCAGAATCTCCTATCCTTATAGGGAAGCCTAATTATAGTATTAAGGAACTAAAATGGGTATCTCGTTGGACTTTCAGGTGCAGTAGGTCAAAGAATACTGAACAACAGTTTATAAAGGCTGGAAATTCTTACTCTTGGAAATAATTTTATAGCCTAATGTACACCCTTATTGGGTTAGTCACGGGACCCAGAATCTCCTATCCTTATAGTGGAAGATAATTATAGTATTAAGGAACTAAAATGGGTATCTCGTTGGACTTTCAGGTGCAGTAGGTCAAAGAATACTGAACAACAGTTTATAAAGGCTGGAAATTCTTACTCTTGGAAATAATTTTATAGCCTAATGTACACCCTTATTGGTTAGTCACGGGACCCAGAATCTCCTATCCTTATAGTGGAAGATTAATTATAGTATTAAGGAACTAAAATGGGTATCTCGTTGGACTTTCAGGTGCAGTAGGTCAAAGAATACTGAACAACAGTTTATAAAGGCTGGAAATTCTTACTCTTGGAAATAATTTTATAGCCTAATGTACACCCTTATTGGGTTAGTCACGGGACCCAGAATCTCCTATCCTTATAGGGAAGCCTAATTATAGTATTAAGGAACTAAAATGGGTATCTCGTTGGACTTTCAGGTGCAGTAGGTCAAAGAATACTGAACAACAGTTTATAAAGGCTGGAAATTCTTACTCTTGGAAATAATTTTATAGCCTAATGTACACCCTTATTGGTTAGTCACGGGACCCAGAATCTCCTATCCTTATAGTGGAAGATAATTATAGTATTAAGGAACTAAAATGGGTATCTCGTTGGACTTTCAGGTGCAGTAGGTCAAAGAATACTGAACAACAGTTTATAAAGGCTGGAAATTCTTACTCTTGGAAATAATTTTATAGCCTAATGTACACCCTTATTGGGTTAGTCACGGGACCCAGAATCTCCTATCCTTATAGTGGAAGATAATTATAGTATTAAGGAACTAAAATGGGTATCTCGTTGGACTTTCAGGTGCAGTAGGTCAAAGAATACTGAACAACAGTTTATAAAGGCTGGAAATTCTTACTCTTGGAAATAATTTTATAGCCTAATGTACACCCTTATTGGGTTAGTCACGGGACCCAGAATCTCCTATCCTTATAGTGGAAGATTAATTATAGTATTAAGGAACTAAAATGGGTATCTCGTTGGACTTTCAGGTGCAGTAGGTCAAAGAATACTGAACAACAGTTTATAAAGGCTGGAAATTCTTACTCTTGGAAATAATTTTATAGCCTAATGTACACCCTTATTGGGTTAGTCACGGGACCCAGAATCTCCTATCCTTATAGTGGAAGATTAATTATAGTATTAAGGAACTAAAATGGGTATCTCGTTGGACTTTCAGGTGCAGTAGGTCAAAGAATACTGAACAACAGTTTATAAAGGCTGGAAATTCTTACTCTTTGAAATAATTTTATAGCCTAATGTACACCCTTATTGGTTAGTCACGGGACCCAGAATCTCCTATCCTTATAGTGAAGCCTAATTATAGTATTAAGGAACTAAAATGGGTATCTCGTTGGACTTTCAGGTGCAGTAGGTCAAAGAATACTGAACAACAGTTTATAAAGGCTGGAAATTCTTACTCTTGGAAATAATTTTATAGCCTAATGTACACCCTTATTGGGTTAGTCACGGGACCCAGAATCTCCTATCCTTATAGGGAAGCCTAATTATAGTATTAAGGAACTAAAATGGGTATCTCGTTGGACTTTCAGGTGCAGTAGGTCAAAGAATACTGAACAACAGTTTATAAAGGCTGGAAATTCTTACTCTTGGAAATAATTTTATAGCCTAATGTACACCCTTATTGGGTTAGTCACGGGACCCAGAATCTCCTATCCTTATAGTGGAAGATTAATTATAGTATTAAGGAACTAAAATGGGTATCTCGTTGGACTTTCAGGTGCAGTAGGTCAAAGAATACTGAACAACAGTTTATAAAGGCTGGAAATTCTTACTCTTGGAAATAATTTTATAGCCTAATGTACACCCTTATTGGGTTAGTCACGGACCCAGAATCTCCTATCCTTATAGGGGAAGCCTAATTATAGTATTAAGGAACTAAAATGGGTATCTCGTTGGACTTTCAGGTGCAGTAGGTCAAAGAATACTGAACAACAGTTTATAAAGGCTGGAAATTCTTACTCTTGGAAATAATTTTATAGCCTAATGTACACCCTTATTGGGTTAGTCACGGGACCCAGAATCTCCTATCCTTATAGTGGAAGCCTAATTATAGTATTAAGGAACTAAAATGGGTATCTCGTTGGACTTTCAGGTGCAGTAGGTCAAAGAATACTGAACAACAGTTTATAAAGGCTGGAAATTCTTACTCTTGGAAATAATTTTATAGCCTAATGTACACCCTTATTGGGTTAGTCACGGGACCCAGAATCTCCTATCCTTATAGTGGAAGATAATTATAGTATTAAGGAACTAAAATGGGTATCTCGTTGGACTTTCAGGTGCAGTAGGTCAAAGAATACTGAACAACAGTTTATAAAGGCTGGAAATTCTTACTCTTGGAAATAATTTATAGCCTAATGTACACCCTTATTGGGTTAGTCACGGGACCCAGAATCTCCTATCCTTATAGTGGAAGATTAATTATAGTATTAAGGAACTAAAATGGGTATCTCGTTGGACTTTCAGGTGCAGTAGGTCAAAGAATACTGAACAACAGTTTATAAAGGCTGGAAATTCTTACTCTTGGAAATAATTTTATAGCCTAATGTACACCCTTATTGGGTTAGTCACGGGACCCAGAATCTCCTATCCTTATAGGGGAAGCCTAATTATAGTATTAAGGAACTAAAATGGGTATCTCGTTGGACTTTCAGGTGCAGTAGGTCAAAGAATACTGAACAACAGTTTATAAAGGCTGGAAATTCTTACTCTTGGAAATAATTTTATAGCCTAATGTACACCCTTATTGGGTAGTCACGGGACCCAGAATCTCCTATCCTTATAGGGAAGCCTAATTATAGTATTAAGGAACTAAAATGGGTATCTCGTTGGACTTTCAGGTGCAGTAGGTCAAAGAATACTGAACAACATTTTATAAAGGCTGGAAATCTTACTCTTGGAAATAATTTTATAGCCTAATGTACACCCTTATTGGGTTAGTCACGGGACCCAGAATCTCCTATCCTTATAGTGGAAGATAATTATAGTATTAAGGAACTAAAATGGGTATCTCGTTGGACTTTCAGGTGCAGTAGGTCAAAGAATACTGAACAACAGTTTATAAAGGCTGGAAATTCTTACTCTTGGAAATAATTTTATAGCCTAATGTACACCCTTATTGGGTTAGTCACGGGACCCAGAATCTCCTATCCTTATAGTGGAAGATTAATTATAGTATTAAGGAACTAAAATGGGTATCTCGTTGGACTTTCAGGTGCAGTAGGTCAAAGAATACTGAACAACAGTTTATAAAGGCTGGAAATTCTTACTCTTGGAAATAATTTTATAGCCTAATGTACACCCTTATTGGGTTAGTCACGGGACCCAGAATCTCCTATCCTTATAGGGAAGCCTAATTATAGTATTAAGGAACTAAAATGGGTATCTCGTTGGACTTTCAGGTGCAGTAGGTCAAAGAATACTGAACAACAGTTTATAAAGGCTGGAAATTCTTACTCTTGGAAATAATTTTATAGCCTAATGTACACCCTTATTGGGTTAGTCACGGGACCCAGAATCTCCTATCCTTATAGGGAAGCCTAATTATAGTATTAAGGAACTAAAATGGGTATCTCGTTGGACTTTCAGGTGCAGTAGGTCAAAGAATACTGAACAACAGTTTATAAAGGCTGGAAATTCTTACTCTTGGAAATAATTTTATAGCCTAATGTACACCCTTATTGGGTTAGTCACGGGACCCAGAATCTCCTATCCTTATAGTGGAAGATTAATTATAGTATTAAGGAACTAAAATGGGTATCTCGTTGGACTTTCAGGTGCAGTAGGTCAAAGAATACTGAACAACAGTTTATAAAGGCTGGAAATTCTTACTCTTGGAAATAATTTTATAGCCTAATGTACACCCTTATTGGGTTAGTCACGGGACCCAGAATCTCCTATCCTTATAGGGAAGCCTAATTATAGTATTAAGGAACTAAAATGGGTATCTCGTTGGACTTTCAGGTGCAGTAGGTCAAAGAATACTGAACAACAGTTTATAAAGGCTGGAAATTCTTACTCTTGGAAATAATTTTATAGCCTAATGTACACCCTTATTGGGTTAGTCACGGGACCCAGAATCTCCTATCCTTATAGGGGAAGCCTAATTATAGTATTAAGGAACTAAAATGGGTATCTCGTTGGACTTTCAGGTGCAGTAGGTCAAAGAATACTGAACAACAGTTTATAAAGGCTGGAAATTCTTACTCTTGGAAATAATTTTATAGCCTAATGTACACCCTTATTGGGTTAGTCACGGGACCCAGAATCTCCTATCCTTATAGGGGAAGCCTAATTATAGTATTAAGGAACTAAAATGGGTATCTCGTTGGACTTTCAGGTGCAGTAGGTCAAAGAATACTGAACAACAGTTTATAAAGGCTGGAAATTCTTACTCTTGGAAATAATTTTATAGCCTAATGTACACCCTTATTGGGTTAGTCACGGACCCAGAATCTCCTATCCTTATAGGGGAAGCCTAATTATAGTATTAAGGAACTAAAATGGGTATCTCGTTGGACTTTCAGGTGCAGTAGGTCAAAGAATACTGAACAACAGTTTATAAAGGCTGGAAATTCTTACTCTTGGAAATAATTTTATAGCCTAATGTACACCCTTATTGGGTTAGTCACGGGACCCAGAATCTCCTATCCTTATAGTGGAAGATTAATTATAGTATTAAGGAACTAAAATGGGTATCTCGTTGGACTTTCAGGTGCAGTAGGTCAAAGAATACTGAACAACAGTTTATAAAGGCTGGAAATTCTTACTCTTGGAAATAATTTTATAGCCTAATGTACACCCTTATTGGGTTAGTCACGGGACCCAGAATCTCCTATCCTTATAGGGGAAGCCTAATTATAGTATTAAGGAACTAAAATGGGTATCTCGTTGGACTTTCAGGTGCAGTAGGTCAAAGAATACTGAACAACAGTTTATAAAGGCTGGAAATTCTTACTCTTGGAAATAATTTTATAGCCTAATGTACACCCTTATTGGGTTAGTCACGGGACCCAGAATCTCCTATCCTTATAGTGGAAGATAATTATAGTATTAAGGAACTAAAATGGGTATCTCGTTGGACTTTCAGGTGCAGTAGGTCAAAGAATACTGAACAACAGTTTATAAAGGCTGGAAATTCTTACTCTTGGAAATAATTTTATAGCCTAATGTACACCCTTATTGGGTTAGTCACGGGACCCAGAATCTCCTATCCTTATAGTGGAAGATAATTATAGTATTAAGGAACTAAAATGGGTATCTCGTTGGACTTTCAGGTGCAGTAGGTCAAAGAATACTGAACAACAGTTTATAAAGGCTGGAAATTCTTACTCTTGGAAATAATTTTATAGCCTAATGTACACCCTTATTGGGTTAGTCACGGGACCCAGAATCTCCTATCCTTATAGTGGAAGATTAATTATAGTATTAAGGAACTAAAATGGGTATCTCGTTGGACTTTCAGGTGCAGTAGGTCAAAGAATACTGAACAACAGTTTATAAAGGCTGGAAATTCTTACTCTTGGAAATAATTTTATAGCCTAATGTACACCCTTATTGGGTTAGTCACGGGACCCAGAATCTCCTATCCTTATAGGGAAGCCTAATTATAGTATTAAGGAACTAAAATGGGTATCTCGTTGGACTTTCAGGTGCAGTAGGTCAAAGAATACTGAACAACAGTTTATAAAGGCTGGAAATTCTTACTCTTGGAAATAATTTTATAGCCTAATGTACACCCTTATTGGGTTAGTCACGGGACCCAGAATCTCCTATCCTTATAGGGAAGCCTAATTATAGTATTAAGGAACTAAAATGGGTATCTCGTTGGACTTTCAGGTGCAGTAGGTCAAAGAATACTGAACAACAGTTTATAAAGGCTGGAAATTCTTACTCTTGGAAATAATTTTATAGCCTAATGTACACCCTTATTGGGTTAGTCACGGGACCCAGAATCTCCTATCCTTATAGGGGAGATAATTATAGTATTAAGGAACTAAAATGGGTATCTCGTTGGACTTTCAGGTGCAGTAGGTCAAAGAATACTGAACAACAGTTTATAAAGGCTGGAAATTCTTACTCTTGGAAATAATTTTATAGCCTAATGTACACCCTTATTGGGTTAGTCACGGGACCCAGAATCTCCTATCCTTATAGTGGAAGATTAATTATAGTATTAAGGAACTAAAATGGGTATCTCGTTGGACTTTCAGGTGCAGTAGGTCAAAGAATACTGAACAACAGTTTATAAAGGCTGGAAATTCTTACTCTTGGAAATAATTTTATAGCCTAATGTACACCCTTATTGGGTTAGTCACGGGACCCAGAATCTCCTATCCTTATAGGGGAAGCCTAATTATAGTATTAAGGAACTAAAATGGGTATCTCGTTGGACTTTCAGGTGCAGTAGGTCAAAGAATACTGAACAACAGTTTATAAAGGCTGGAAATTCTTACTCTTGGAAATAATTTTATAGCCTAATGTACACCCTTATTGGGTTAGTCACGGGACCCAGAATCTCCTATCCTTATAGGGAAGCCTAATTATAGTATTAAGGAACTAAAATGGGTATCTCGTTGGACTTTCAGGTGCAGTAGGTCAAAGAATACTGAACAACAGTTTATAAAGGCTGGAAATTCTTACTCTTGGAAATAATTTTATAGCCTAATGTACACCCTTATTGGGTTAGTCACGGGACCCAGAATCTCCTATCCTTATAGGGGAAGCCTAATTATAGTATTAAGGAACTAAAATGGGTATCTCGTTGGACTTTCAGGTGCAGTAGGTCAAAGAATACTGAACAACAGTTTATAAAGGCTGGAAATTCTTACTCTTGGAAATAATTTTATAGCCTAATGTACACCCTTATTGGGTTAGTCACGGGACCCAGAATCTCCTATCCTTATAGTGGAAGATTAATTATAGTATTAAGGAACTAAAATGGGTATCTCGTTGGACTTTCAGGTGCAGTAGGTCAAAGAATACTGAACAACAGTTTATAAAGGCTGGAAATTCTTACTCTTGGAAATAATTTTATAGCCTAATGTACACCCTTATTGGGTTAGTCACGGGACCCAGAATCTCCTATCCTTATAGGGGAAGCCTAATTATAGTATTAAGGAACTAAAATGGGTATCTCGTTGGACTTTCAGGTGCAGTAGGTCAAAGAATACTGAACAACAGTTTATAAAGGCTGGAAATTCTTACTCTTGGAAATAATTTTATAGCCTAATGTACACCCTTATTGGGTTAGTCACGGGACCCAGAATCTCCTATCCTTATAGGGAAGCCTAATTATAGTATTAAGGAACTAAAATGGGTATCTCGTTGGACTTTCAGGTGCAGTAGGTCAAAGAATACTGAACAACAGTTTATAAAGGCTGGAAATTCTTACTCTTGGAAATAATTTTATAGCCTAATGTACACCCTTATTGGGTTAGTCACGGGACCCAGAATCTCCTATCCTTATAGGGGAAGCCTAATTATAGTATTAAGGAACTAAAATGGGTATCTCGTTGGACTTTCAGGTGCAGTAGGTCAAAGAATACTGAACAACAGTTTATAAAGGCTGGAAATTCTTACTCTTGGAAATAATTTTATAGCCTAATGTACACCCTTATTGGGTTAGTCACGGGACCCAGAATCTCCTATCCTTATAGGGGAAGCCTAATTATAGTATTAAGGAACTAAAATGGGTATCTCGTTGGACTTTCAGGTGCAGTAGGTCAAAGAATACTGAACAACAGTTTATAAAGGCTGGAAATTCTTACTCTTGGAAATAATTTTATAGCCTAATGTACACCCTTATTGGGTTAGTCACGGGACCCAGAATCTCCTATCCTTATAGTGGAAGATTAATTATAGTATTAAGGAACTAAAATGGGTATCTCGTTGGACTTTCAGGTGCAGTAGGTCAAAGAATACTGAACAACAGTTTATAAAGGCTGGAAATTCTTACTCTTGGAAATAATTTTATAGCCTAATGTACACCCTTATTGGGTTAGTCACGGGACCCAGAATCTCCTATCCTTATAGGGGAAGCCTAATTATAGTATTAAGGAACTAAAATGGGTATCTCGTTGGACTTTCAGGTGCAGTAGGTCAAAGAATACTGAACAACAGTTTATAAAGGCTGGAAATTCTTACTCTTGGAAATAATTTTATAGCCTAATGTACACCCTTATTGGGTTAGTCACGGGACCCAGAATCTCCTATCCTTATAGTGGAAGATAATTATAGTATTAAGGAACTAAAATGGGTATCTCGTTGGACTTTCAGGTGCAGTAGGTCAAAGAATACTGAACAACAGTTTATAAAGGCTGGAAATTCTTACTCTTGGAAATAATTTTATAGCCTAATGTACACCCTTATTGGGTTAGTCACGGGACCCAGAATCTCCTATCCTTATAGTGGAAGATAATTATAGTATTAAGGAACTAAAATGGGTATCTCGTTGGACTTTCAGGTGCAGTAGGTCAAAGAATACTGAACAACAGTTTATAAAGGCTGGAAATTCTTACTCTTGGAAATAATTTTATAGCCTAATGTACACCCTTATTGGGTTAGTCACGGGACCCAGAATCTCCTATCCTTATAGGGGAAGATAATTATAGTATTAAGGAACTAAAATGGGTATCTCGTTGGACTTTCAGGTGCAGTAGGTCAAAGAATACTGAACAACAGTTTATAAAGGCTGGAAATTCTTACTCTTGGAAATAATTTTATAGCCTAATGTACACCCTTATTGGGTTAGTCACGGGACCCAGAATCTCCTATCCTTATAGGGAAGCCTAATTATAGTATTAAGGAACTAAAATGGGTATCTCGTTGGACTTTCAGGTGCAGTAGGTCAAAGAATACTGAACAACAGTTTATAAAGGCTGGAAATTCTTACTCTTGGAAATAATTTTATAGCCTAATGTACACCCTTATTGGGTTAGTCACGGGACCCAGAATCTCCTATCCTTATAGGGGAAGCCTAATTATAGTATTAAGGAACTAAAATGGGTATCTCGTTGGACTTTCAGGTGCAGTAGGTCAAAGAATACTGAACAACAGTTTATAAAGGCTGGAAATTCTTACTCTTGGAAATAATTTTATAGCCTAATGTACACCCTTATTGGGTTAGTCACGGGACCCAGAATCTCCTATCCTTATAGTGGAAGATTAATTATAGTATTAAGGAACTAAAATGGGTATCTCGTTGGACTTTCAGGTGCAGTAGGTCAAAGAATACTGAACAACAGTTTATAAAGGCTGGAAATTCTTACTCTTGGAAATAATTTTATAGCCTAATGTACACCCTTATTGGGTTAGTCACGGGACCCAGAATCTCCTATCCTTATAGGGAAGCCTAATTATAGTATTAAGGAACTAAAATGGGTATCTCGTTGGACTTTCAGGTGCAGTAGGTCAAAGAATACTGAACAACAGTTTATAAAGGCTGGAAATTCTTACTCTTGGAAATAATTTTATAGCCTAATGTACACCCTTATTGGGTTAGTCACGGGACCCAGAATCTCCTATCCTTATAGTGGAAGATAATTATAGTATTAAGGAACTAAAATGGGTATCTCGTTGGACTTTCAGGTGCAGTAGGTCAAAGAATACTGAACAACAGTTTATAAAGGCTGGAAATTCTTACTCTTGGAAATAATTTTATAGCCTAATGTACACCCTTATTGGGTTAGTCACGGGACCCAGAATCTCCTATCCTTATAGTGGAAGATAATTATAGTATTAAGGAACTAAAATGGGTATCTCGTTGGACTTTCAGGTGCAGTAGGTCAAAGAATACTGAACAACAGTTTATAAAGGCTGGAAATTCTTACTCTTGGAAATAATTTTATAGCCTAATGTACACCCTTATTGGGTTAGTCACGGGACCCAGAATCTCCTATCCTTATAGTGGAAGATTAATTATAGTATTAAGGAACTAAAATGGGTATCTCGTTGGACTTTCAGGTGCAGTAGGTCAAAGAATACTGAACAACAGTTTATAAAGGCTGGAAATTCTTACTCTTGGAAATAATTTTATAGCCTAATGTACACCCTTATTGGGTTAGTCACGGGACCCAGAATCTCCTATCCTTATAGGGGAAGCCTAATTATAGTATTAAGGAACTAAAATGGGTATCTCGTTGGACTTTCAGGTGCAGTAGGTCAAAGAATACTGAACAACAGTTTATAAAGGCTGGAAATTCTTACTCTTGGAAATAATTTTATAGCCTAATGTACACCCTTATTGGGTTAGTCACGGGACCCAGAATCTCCTATCCTTATAGTGGAAGCCTAATTATAGTATTAAGGAACTAAAATGGGTATCTCGTTGGACTTTCAGGTGCAGTAGGTCAAAGAATACTGAACAACAGTTTATAAAGGCTGGAAATTCTTACTCTTGGAAATAATTTTATAGCCTAATGTACACCCTTATTGGGTTAGTCACGGGACCCAGAATCTCCTATCCTTATAGTGGAAGATTAATTATAGTATTAAGGAACTAAAATGGGTATCTCGTTGGACTTTCAGGTGCAGTAGGTCAAAGAATACTGAACAACAGTTTATAAAGGCTGGAAATTCTTACTCTTGGAAATAATTTTATAGCCTAATGTACACCCTTATTGGGTTAGTCACGGGACCCAGAATCTCCTATCCTTATAGTGGAAGATTAATTATAGTATTAAGGAACTAAAATGGGTATCTCGTTGGACTTTCAGGTGCAGTAGGTCAAAGAATACTGAACAACAGTTTATAAAGGCTGGAAATTCTTACTCTTGGAAATAATTTTATAGCCTAATGTACACCCTTATTGGGTTAGTCACGGGACCCAGAATCTCCTATCCTTATAGGGGAAGCCTAATTATAGTATTAAGGAACTAAAATGGGTATCTCGTTGGACTTTCAGGTGCAGTAGGTCAAAGAATACTGAACAACAGTTTATAAAGGCTGGAAATTCTTACTCTTGGAAATAATTTTATAGCCTAATGTACACCCTTATTGGGTTAGTCACGGGACCCAGAATCTCCTATCCTTATAGTGGAAGATAATTATAGTATTAAGGAACTAAAATGGGTATCTCGTTGGACTTTCAGGTGCAGTAGGTCAAAGAATACTGAACAACAGTTTATAAAGGCTGGAAATTCTTACTCTTGGAAATAATTTTATAGCCTAATGTACACCCTTATTGGGTTAGTCACGGGACCCAGAATCTCCTATCCTTATAGTGGAAGCTAATTATAGTATTAAGGAACTAAAATGGGTATCTCGTTGGACTTTCAGGTGCAGTAGGTCAAAGAATACTGAACAACAGTTTATAAAGGCTGGAAATTCTTACTCTTGGAAATAATTTTATAGCCTAATGTACACCCTTATTGGGTTAGTCACGGGACCCAGAATCTCCTATCCTTATAGTGGAAGATTAATTATAGTATTAAGGAACTAAAATGGGTATCTCGTTGGACTTTCAGGTGCAGTAGGTCAAAGAATACTGAACAACAGTTTATAAAGGCTGGAAATTCTTACTCTTGGAAATAATTTTATAGCCTAATGTACACCCTTATTGGGTTAGTCACGGGACCCAGAATCTCCTATCCTTATAGTGGAAGATAATTATAGTATTAAGGAACTAAAATGGGTATCTCGTTGGACTTTCAGGTGCAGTAGGTCAAAGAATACTGAACAACAGTTTATAAAGGCTGGAAATTCTTACTCTTGGAAATAATTTTATAGCCTAATGTACACCCTTATTGGGTTAGTCACGGGACCCAGAATCTCCTATCCTTATAGTGGAAGATAATTATAGTATTAAGGAACTAAAATGGGTATCTCGTTGGACTTTCAGGTGCAGTAGGTCAAAGAATACTGAACAACAGTTTATAAAGGCTGGAAATTCTTACTCTTGGAAATAATTTTATAGCCTAATGTACACCCTTATTGGGTTAGTCACGGGACCCAGAATCTCCTATCCTTATAGTGGAAGATAATTATAGTATTAAGGAACTAAAATGGGTATCTCGTTGGACTTTCAGGTGCAGTAGGTCAAAGAATACTGAACAACAGTTTATAAAGGCTGGAAATTCTTACTCTTGGAAATAATTTTATAGCCTAATGTACACCCTTATTGGGTTAGTCACGGGACCCAGAATCTCCTATCCTTATAGGGGAAGCCTAATTATAGTATTAAGGAACTAAAATGGGTATCTCGTTGGACTTTCAGGTGCAGTAGGTCAAAGAATACTGAACAACAGTTTATAAAGGCTGGAAATTCTTACTCTTGGAAATAATTTTATAGCCTAATGTACACCCTTATTGGGTTAGTCACGGGACCCAGAATCTCCTATCCTTATAGTGGAAGATAATTATAGTATTAAGGAACTAAAATGGGTATCTCGTTGGACTTTCAGGTGCAGTAGGTCAAAGAATACTGAACAACAGTTTATAAAGGCTGGAAATTCTTACTCTTGGAAATAATTTTATAGCCTAATGTACACCCTTATTGGGTTAGTCACGGGACCCAGAATCTCCTATCCTTATAGGGAAGATAATTATAGTATTAAGGAACTAAAATGGGTATCTCGTTGGACTTTCAGGTGCAGTAGGTCAAAGAATACTGAACAACAGTTTATAAAGGCTGGAAATTCTTACTCTTGGAAATAATTTTATAGCCTAATGTACACCCTTATTGGGTTAGTCACGGGACCCAGAATCTCCTATCCTTATAGTGGAAGATTAATTATAGTATTAAGGAACTAAAATGGGTATCTCGTTGGACTTTCAGGTGCAGTAGGTCAAAGAATACTGAACAACAGTTTATAAAGGCTGGAAATTCTTACTCTTGGAAATAATTTTATAGCCTAATGTACACCCTTATTGGGTTAGTCACGGGACCCAGAATCTCCTATCCTTATAGGGAAGCCTAATTATAGTATTAAGGAACTAAAATGGGTATCTCGTTGGACTTTCAGGTGCAGTAGGTCAAAGAATACTGAACAACAGTTTATAAAGGCTGGAAATTCTTACTCTTGGAAATAATTTTATAGCCTAATGTACACCCTTATTGGGTTAGTCACGGGACCCAGAATCTCCTATCCTTATAGGGGAAGCCTAATTATAGTATTAAGGAACTAAAATGGGTATCTCGTTGGACTTTCAGGTGCAGTAGGTCAAAGAATACTGAACAACAGTTTATAAAGGCTGGAAATTCTTACTCTTGGAAATAATTTTATAGCCTAATGTACACCCTTATTGGGTTAGTCACGGGACCCAGAATCTCCTATCCTTATAGTGGAAGATTAATTATAGTATTAAGGAACTAAAATGGGTATCTCGTTGGACTTTCAGGTGCAGTAGGTCAAAGAATACTGAACAACAGTTTATAAAGGCTGGAAATTCTTACTCTTGGAAATAATTTTATAGCCTAATGTACACCCTTATTGGGTTAGTCACGGGACCCAGAATCTCCTATCCTTATAGTGGAAGATTAATTATAGTATTAAGGAACTAAAATGGGTATCTCGTTGGACTTTCAGGTGCAGTAGGTCAAAGAATACTGAACAACAGTTTATAAAGGCTGGAAATTCTTACTCTTGGAAATAATTTTATAGCCTAATGTACACCCTTATTGGGTTAGTCACGGGACCCAGAATCTCCTATCCTTATAGGGGAAGCCTAATTATAGTATTAAGGAACTAAAATGGGTATCTCGTTGGACTTTCAGGTGCAGTAGGTCAAAGAATACTGAACAACAGTTTATAAAGGCTGGAAATTCTTACTCTTGGAAATAATTTTATAGCCTAATGTACACCCTTATTGGGTTAGTCACGGGACCCAGAATCTCCTATCCTTATAGTGGAAGATAATTATAGTATTAAGGAACTAAAATGGGTATCTCGTTGGACTTTCAGGTGCAGTAGGTCAAAGAATACTGAACAACAGTTTATAAAGGCTGGAAATTCTTACTCTTGGAAATAATTTTATAGCCTAATGTACACCCTTATTGGGTTAGTCACGGGACCCAGAATCTCCTATCCTTATAGTGGAAGATAATTATAGTATTAAGGAACTAAAATGGGTATCTCGTTGGACTTTCAGGTGCAGTAGGTCAAAGAATACTGAACAACAGTTTATAAAGGCTGGAAATTCTTACTCTTGGAAATAATTTTATAGCCTAATGTACACCCTTATTGGGTTAGTCACGGGACCCAGAATCTCCTATCCTTATAGGGAAGATTAATTATAGTATTAAGGAACTAAAATGGGTATCTCGTTGGACTTTCAGGTGCAGTAGGTCAAAGAATACTGAACAACAGTTTATAAAGGCTGGAAATTCTTACTCTTGGAAATAATTTTATAGCCTAATGTACACCCTTATTGGGTTAGTCACGGGACCCAGAATCTCCTATCCTTATAGGGGAAGCCTAATTATAGTATTAAGGAACTAAAATGGGTATCTCGTTGGACTTTCAGGTGCAGTAGGTCAAAGAATACTGAACAACAGTTTATAAAGGCTGGAAATTCTTACTCTTGGAAATAATTTTATAGCCTAATGTACACCCTTATTGGGTTAGTCACGGGACCCAGAATCTCCTATCCTTATAGGGGAAGCCTAATTATAGTATTAAGGAACTAAAATGGGTATCTCGTTGGACTTTCAGGTGCAGTAGGTCAAAGAATACTGAACAACAGTTTATAAAGGCTGGAAATTCTTACTCTTGGAAATAATTTTATAGCCTAATGTACACCCTTATTGGGTTAGTCACGGGACCCAGAATCTCCTATCCTTATAGGGGAAGCCTAATTATAGTATTAAGGAACTAAAATGGGTATCTCGTTGGACTTTCAGGTGCAGTAGGTCAAAGAATACTGAACAACAGTTTATAAAGGCTGGAAATTCTTACTCTTGGAAATAATTTTATAGCCTAATGTACACCCTTATTGGGTTAGTCACGGGACCCAGAATCTCCTATCCTTATAGTGGAAGATAATTATAGTATTAAGGAACTAAAATGGGTATCTCGTTGGACTTTCAGGTGCAGTAGGTCAAAGAATACTGAACAACAGTTTATAAAGGCTGGAAATTCTTACTCTTGGAAATAATTTTATAGCCTAATGTACACCCTTATTGGGTTAGTCACGGGACCCAGAATCTCCTATCCTTATAGTGGAAGATAATTATAGTATTAAGGAACTAAAATGGGTATCTCGTTGGACTTTCAGGTGCAGTAGGTCAAAGAATACTGAACAACAGTTTATAAAGGCTGGAAATTCTTACTCTTGGAAATAATTTTATAGCCTAATGTACACCCTTATTGGGTTAGTCACGGGACCCAGAATCTCCTATCCTTATAGTGGAAGATTAATTATAGTATTAAGGAACTAAAATGGGTATCTCGTTGGACTTTCAGGTGCAGTAGGTCAAAGAATACTGAACAACAGTTTATAAAGGCTGGAAATTCTTACTCTTGGAAATAATTTTATAGCCTAATGTACACCCTTATTGGGTTAGTCACGGGACCCAGAATCTCCTATCCTTATAGGGGAAGCCTAATTATAGTATTAAGGAACTAAAATGGGTATCTCGTTGGACTTTCAGGTGCAGTAGGTCAAAGAATACTGAACAACAGTTTATAAAGGCTGGAAATTCTTACTCTTGGAAATAATTTTATAGCCTAATGTACACCCTTATTGGGTTAGTCACGGGACCCAGAATCTCCTATCCTTATAGGGGAAGCCTAATTATAGTATTAAGGAACTAAAATGGGTATCTCGTTGGACTTTCAGGTGCAGTAGGTCAAAGAATACTGAACAACAGTTTATAAAGGCTGGAAATTCTTACTCTTGGAAATAATTTTATAGCCTAATGTACACCCTTATTGGGTTAGTCACGGGACCCAGAATCTCCTATCCTTATAGGGGAAGCCTAATTATAGTATTAAGGAACTAAAATGGGTATCTCGTTGGACTTTCAGGTGCAGTAGGTCAAAGAATACTGAACAACAGTTTATAAAGGCTGGAAATTCTTACTCTTGGAAATAATTTTATAGCCTAATGTACACCCTTATTGGGTTAGTCACGGGACCCAGAATCTCCTATCCTTATAGTGGAAGATAATTATAGTATTAAGGAACTAAAATGGGTATCTCGTTGGACTTTCAGGTGCAGTAGGTCAAAGAATACTGAACAACAGTTTATAAAGGCTGGAAATTCTTACTCTTGGAAATAATTTTATAGCCTAATGTACACCCTTATTGGGTTAGTCACGGGACCCAGAATCTCCTATCCTTATAGTGGAAGATAATTATAGTATTAAGGAACTAAAATGGGTATCTCGTTGGACTTTCAGGTGCAGTAGGTCAAAGAATACTGAACAACAGTTTATAAAGGCTGGAAATTCTTACTCTTGGAAATAATTTTATAGCCTAATGTACACCCTTATTGGGTTAGTCACGGGACCCAGAATCTCCTATCCTTATAGTGGAAGATAATTATAGTATTAAGGAACTAAAATGGGTATCTCGTTGGACTTTCAGGTGCAGTAGGTCAAAGAATACTGAACAACAGTTTATAAAGGCTGGAAATTCTTACTCTTGGAAATAATTTTATAGCCTAATGTACACCCTTATTGGGTTAGTCACGGGACCCAGAATCTCCTATCCTTATAGGGAAGCCTAATTATAGTATTAAGGAACTAAAATGGGTATCTCGTTGGACTTTCAGGTGCAGTAGGTCAAAGAATACTGAACAACAGTTTATAAAGGCTGGAAATTCTTACTCTTGGAAATAATTTTATAGCCTAATGTACACCCTTATTGGGTTAGTCACGGGACCCAGAATCTCCTATCCTTATAGGGAAGCCTAATTATAGTATTAAGGAACTAAAATGGGTATCTCGTTGGACTTTCAGGTGCAGTAGGTCAAAGAATACTGAACAACAGTTTATAAAGGCTGGAAATTCTTACTCTTGGAAATAATTTTATAGCCTAATGTACACCCTTATTGGGTTAGTCACGGGACCCAGAATCTCCTATCCTTATAGTGGAAGCCTAATTATAGTATTAAGGAACTAAAATGGGTATCTCGTTGGACTTTCAGGTGCAGTAGGTCAAAGAATACTGAACAACAGTTTATAAAGGCTGGAAATTCTTACTCTTGGAAATAATTTTATAGCCTAATGTACACCCTTATTGGGTTAGTCACGGGACCCAGAATCTCCTATCCTTATAGTGGAAGATAATTATAGTATTAAGGAACTAAAATGGGTATCTCGTTGGACTTTCAGGTGCAGTAGGTCAAAGAATACTGAACAACAGTTTATAAAGGCTGGAAATTCTTACTCTTGGAAATAATTTTATAGCCTAATGTACACCCTTATTGGGTTAGTCACGGGACCCAGAATCTCCTATCCTTATAGTGGAAGATTAATTATAGTATTAAGGAACTAAAATGGGTATCTCGTTGGACTTTCAGGTGCAGTAGGTCAAAGAATACTGAACAACAGTTTATAAAGGCTGGAAATTCTTACTCTTGGAAATAATTTTATAGCCTAATGTACACCCTTATTGGGTTAGTCACGGGACCCAGAATCTCCTATCCTTATAGGGGAAGCCTAATTATAGTATTAAGGAACTAAAATGGGTATCTCGTTGGACTTTCAGGTGCAGTAGGTCAAAGAATACTGAACAACAGTTTATAAAGGCTGGAAATTCTTACTCTTGGAAATAATTTTATAGCCTAATGTACACCCTTATTGGGTTAGTCACGGGACCCAGAATCTCCTATCCTTATAGGGGAAGCCTAATTATAGTATTAAGGAACTAAAATGGGTATCTCGTTGGACTTTCAGGTGCAGTAGGTCAAAGAATACTGAACAACAGTTTATAAAGGCTGGAAATTCTTACTCTTGGAAATAATTTTATAGCCTAATGTACACCCTTATTGGGTTAGTCACGGGACCCAGAATCTCCTATCCTTATAGTGGAAGATAATTATAGTATTAAGGAACTAAAATGGGTATCTCGTTGGACTTTCAGGTGCAGTAGGTCAAAGAATACTGAACAACAGTTTATAAAGGCTGGAAATTCTTACTCTTGGAAATAATTTTATAGCCTAATGTACACCCTTATTGGGTTAGTCACGGGACCCAGAATCTCCTATCCTTATAGTGGAAGATAATTATAGTATTAAGGAACTAAAATGGGTATCTCGTTGGACTTTCAGGTGCAGTAGGTCAAAGAATACTGAACAACAGTTTATAAAGGCTGGAAATTCTTACTCTTGGAAATAATTTTATAGCCTAATGTACACCCTTATTGGGTTAGTCACGGGACCCAGAATCTCCTATCCTTATAGTGGAAGATAATTATAGTATTAAGGAACTAAAATGGGTATCTCGTTGGACTTTCAGGTGCAGTAGGTCAAAGAATACTGAACAACAGTTTATAAAGGCTGGAAATTCTTACTCTTGGAAATAATTTTATAGCCTAATGTACACCCTTATTGGGTTAGTCACGGGACCCAGAATCTCCTATCCTTATAGGGGAACCCTAATTATAGTATTAAGGAACTAAAATGGGTATCTCGTTGGACTTTCAGGTGCAGTAGGTCAAAGAATACTGAACAACAGTTTATAAAGGCTGGAAATTCTTACTCTTGGAAATAATTTTATAGCCTAATGTACACCCTTATTGGGTTAGTCACGGGACCCAGAATCTCCTATCCTTATAGGGGAAGCCTAATTATAGTATTAAGGAACTAAAATGGGTATCTCGTTGGACTTTCAGGTGCAGTAGGTCAAAGAATACTGAACAACAGTTTATAAAGGCTGGAAATTCTTACTCTTGGAAATAATTTTATAGCCTAATGTACACCCTTATTGGGTTAGTCACGGGACCCAGAATCTCCTATCCTTATAGTGGAAGATAATTATAGTATTAAGGAACTAAAATGGGTATCTCGTTGGACTTTCAGGTGCAGTAGGTCAAAGAATACTGAACAACAGTTTATAAAGGCTGGAAATTCTTACTCTTGGAAATAATTTTATAGCCTAATGTACACCCTTATTGGGTTAGTCACGGGACCCAGAATCTCCTATCCTTATAGTGGAAGATTAATTATAGTATTAAGGAACTAAAATGGGTATCTCGTTGGACTTTCAGGTGCAGTAGGTCAAAGAATACTGAACAACAGTTTATAAAGGCTGGAAATTCTTACTCTTGGAAATAATTTTATAGCCTAATGTACACCCTTATTGGGTTAGTCACGGGACCCAGAATCTCCTATCCTTATAGGGAAGCCTAATTATAGTATTAAGGAACTAAAATGGGTATCTCGTTGGACTTTCAGGTGCAGTAGGTCAAAGAATACTGAACAACAGTTTATAAAGGCTGGAAATTCTTACTCTTGGAAATAATTTTATAGCCTAATGTACACCCTTATTGGGTTAGTCACGGGACCCAGAATCTCCTATCCTTATAGTGGAAGATAATTATAGTATTAAGGAACTAAAATGGGTATCTCGTTGGACTTTCAGGTGCAGTAGGTCAAAGAATACTGAACAACAGTTTATAAAGGCTGGAAATTCTTACTCTTGGAAATAATTTTATAGCCTAATGTACACCCTTATTGGGTTAGTCACGGGACCCAGAATCTCCTATCCTTATAGTGGAAGATAATTATAGTATTAAGGAACTAAAATGGGTATCTCGTTGGACTTTCAGGTGCAGTAGGTCAAAGAATACTGAACAACAGTTTATAAAGGCTGGAAATTCTTACTCTTGGAAATAATTTTATAGCCTAATGTACACCCTTATTGGGTTAGTCACGGGACCCAGAATCTCCTATCCTTATAGTGGAAGATAATTATAGTATTAAGGAACTAAAATGGGTATCTCGTTGGACTTTCAGGTGCAGTAGGTCAAAGAATACTGAACAACAGTTTATAAAGGCTGGAAATTCTTACTCTTGGAAATAATTTTATAGCCTAATGTACACCCTTATTGGGTTAGTCACGGGACCCAGAATCTCCTATCCTTATAGGGGAAGCCTAATTATAGTATTAAGGAACTAAAATGGGTATCTCGTTGGACTTTCAGGTGCAGTAGGTCAAAGAATACTGAACAACAGTTTATAAAGGCTGGAAATTCTTACTCTTGGAAATAATTTTATAGCCTAATGTACACCCTTATTGGGTTAGTCACGGGACCCAGAATCTCCTATCCTTATAGTGGAAGATAATTATAGTATTAAGGAACTAAAATGGGTATCTCGTTGGACTTTCAGGTGCAGTAGGTCAAAGAATACTGAACAACAGTTTATAAAGGCTGGAAATTCTTACTCTTGGAAATAATTTTATAGCCTAATGTACACCCTTATTGGGTTAGTCACGGGACCCAGAATCTCCTATCCTTATAGTGGAAGATAATTATAGTATTAAGGAACTAAAATGGGTATCTCGTTGGACTTTCAGGTGCAGTAGGTCAAAGAATACTGAACAACAGTTTATAAAGGCTGGAAATTCTTACTCTTGGAAATAATTTTATAGCCTAATGTACACCCTTATTGGGTTAGTCACGGGACCCAGAATCTCCTATCCTTATAGTGGAAGATAATTATAGTATTAAGGAACTAAAATGGGTATCTCGTTGGACTTTCAGGTGCAGTAGGTCAAAGAATACTGAACAACAGTTTATAAAGGCTGGAAATTCTTACTCTTGGAAATAATTTTATAGCCTAATGTACACCCTTATTGGGTTAGTCACGGGACCCAGAATCTCCTATCCTTATAGGGAAGATAATTATAGTATTAAGGAACTAAAATGGGTATCTCGTTGGACTTTCAGGTGCAGTAGGTCAAAGAATACTGAACAACAGTTTATAAAGGCTGGAAATTCTTACTCTTGGAAATAATTTTATAGCCTAATGTACACCCTTATTGGGTTAGTCACGGGACCCAGAATCTCCTATCCTTATAGGGGAAGCCTAATTATAGTATTAAGGAACTAAAATGGGTATCTCGTTGGACTTTCAGGTGCAGTAGGTCAAAGAATACTGAACAACAGTTTATAAAGGCTGGAAATTCTTACTCTTGGAAATAATTTTATAGCCTAATGTACACCCTTATTGGGTTAGTCACGGGACCCAGAATCTCCTATCCTTATAGTGGAAGATAATTATAGTATTAAGGAACTAAAATGGGTATCTCGTTGGACTTTCAGGTGCAGTAGGTCAAAGAATACTGAACAACAGTTTATAAAGGCTGGAAATTCTTACTCTTGGAAATAATTTTATAGCCTAATGTACACCCTTATTGGGTTAGTCACGGGACCCAGAATCTCCTATCCTTATAGTGGAAGATAATTATAGTATTAAGGAACTAAAATGGGTATCTCGTTGGACTTTCAGGTGCAGTAGGTCAAAGAATACTGAACAACAGTTTATAAAGGCTGGAAATTCTTACTCTTGGAAATAATTTTATAGCCTAATGTACACCCTTATTGGGTTAGTCACGGGACCCAGAATCTCCTATCCTTATAGTGGAAGATTAATTATAGTATTAAGGAACTAAAATGGGTATCTCGTTGGACTTTCAGGTTCAGTAGGTCAAAGAATACTGAACAACAGTTTATAAAGGCTGGAAATTCTTACTCTTTGAAATAATTTTATAGCCTAATGTACACCCTTATTGGGTTAGTCACGGGACCCAGAATCTCCTATCCTTATAGGGGAAGCCTAATTATATTATTAAGGAACTAAAATGGGTATCTCGTTGGACTTTCAGGTGCAGTAGGTCAAAGAATACTGAACAACAGTTTATAAAGGCTGGAAATTCTAACTCTTGGAAATAATTTTATAGCCTAATGTACACCCTTATTGGGTTAGTCACGGGACCCAGAATCTCCTATCCTTATAGTGGAAGATAATTATAGTATTAAGGAACTAAAATGGGTATCTCGTTGGACTTTCAGGTGCAGTAGGTCAAAGAATACTGAACAACAGTTTATAAAGGCTGGAAATTCTTACTCTTGGAAATAATTTTATAGCCTAATGTACACCCTTATTGGGTTAGTCACGGGACCCAGAATCTCCTATCCTTATATTGGAAGATAATTATAGTATTAAGGAACTAAAATGGGTATCTCGTTGGACTTTCAGGTGCAGTAGGTCAAAGAATACTGAACAACAGTTTATAAAGGCCGGAAATTCTTACTCTTGGAAATAATTTTATAGCCTAATGTACACCCTTATTGGGTTAGTCACGGGACCCAGAATCTCTTATCCTTATAGTGGAAGATTAATTATAGTATTAAGGAACTAAAATGGGTATCTCGTTGGACTTTCAGGTGCAGTAGGTCAAAGAATACTGAACAACAGTTTATAAAGGCTGGAAATTCTTACTCTTGGAAATAATTTTATAGCCTAATGTACACCCTAATTGGGTTAGTCACGGGACCCAGAATCTCCTATCCTTATAGGGAAGCCTAATTATAGTATTAAGGAACTAAAATGGGTATCTCGTTGGACTTTCAGGTGCAGTAGGTCAAAGAATACTGAACAACAGTTTATAAAGGCTGGAAATTCTTACTCTTGGAAATAATTTTATAGCCTAATGTACACCCTTATTGGGTTAGTCACGGGACCCAGAATCTCCTATCCTTATAGGGGAAGCCTAATTATAGTATTAAGGAAGTAAAATGGGTATCTCGTTGGACTTTCAGGTGCAGTAGGTCAAAGAATACTGAACAACAGTTTATAAAGGCTGGAAATTCTTACTCTTAGAAATAATTTTATAGCCTAATGTACACCCTTATTGGGTTAGTCACGGGACCCAGAATCTCCTATCCTTATAGGGGAAGCCTAATTATAGTATTAAGGAAGTAAAATGGGTATCTCGTTGGACTTTCAGGTGCAGTAGGTCAAAGAATACTGAACAACAGTTTATAAAGGCTGGAAATTCTTACTCTTAGAAATAATTTTATAGCCTAATGTACACCCTTATTGGGTTAGTCACGGGACCCAGAATCTCCTATCCTTATAGTGGAAGATAATTATAGTATTAAGGAACTAAAATGGGTATCTCGTTGGACTTTCAGGTGCAGTAGGTCAAAGAATACTGAACAACAGTTTATAAAGGCTGGAAATTCTTACTCTTGGAAATAATTTTATAGCCTAATGTACACCCTTATTGGGTTAGTCACGGGACCCAGATGTAGATGCATTTTGCGACTAATGATTGGATCGGCATAATTAACATATGTTAAAGACTGGTCGAAGGTAGATAAAAGGTGCGAATGTAGAAAGATATGGGCGAAGGTAGAAGCTTATTGGGCGAAGGTGAATGAAGCTTGACAAGAAGAACACTTTCGTACCTTGTGGTGGGCGAATGTGGAAAAGTTCCACATTTGACCAGTGCTAATGGGCGAACGTGCAGAGTCTATATATAGAATTTGTGTTTTTGTGAATGTAATAGAGTTGTCAGTTGTGTATGTGTTCAGGTCAGGTTCCAGGTCATTTTGTGATAGTGTGTGTTTGATCTAGATTAACGTGTAAGTCGTTGTAAAAGCTTATTTGACAAAAGTTAATCTATGAAAAGATGTTGAAAATGATCTTGATTGTGTTTTGATTAGAGTTTTATCATTTTGTTCAGAACTAGGGTTTCCGCACCTGGTTTTGTGACTTGTATGATCATATAATCCTGTTTTAGCTAAAATCTTTCGCTTACAAAGTGGTATCAGAGCCATACGGATCATACAACAACAAATTTGATAAACTCAGAGCTGATTTGGACATGTTTTTGATCAAAATACATCTGTTTTTGCATAAACATGGTTTTTGAGTTTTTTTGATTGATTTAGAGTTGAATTAGTGGTTAAAATCAAGTTTTCCAAGAATTAAAGTTGCTCCAAATCAATTCCGAAGCATAACCTGATTAAGATCATTCAAATCCATAAACTTTTGAAAATCAGAGATCAAAATAACCGTTTTTTCAAAGTGTAACCGTTTTTCAAAGTGTAATCTGGGCAAAATGGGCGAACCTGGAACTTGAGTGGTCGAACCTGAGTGTGTTTGGGCGAACCTAGGTAGTGTTTTGGTCGAACCTGAAAATTGTTATTGAAGTTTTCACTTTCGAGTAAACTTTTCCACATTCGGCCGGTTTTCTTTGGGCGAAAGTGGAAGTGTGTTAGATTGTTTTTACTTTCTGGTGAATTCTACATTCGGGTGTTACTGTTTGGGCGAACCTAGAATCAGAAGGGACGAAAGTGATAGATTTCGGGCGAACCTAGGACATTTTTGGGCGAACCTAGACCTTAGTTTTGGAAAATTTTCTAAGTGTTGAAGTTTTCTATGTTCGTGATCATGTGGAATTTTCCGACTACTCCGAGACCAGCAACGACACAACCACAACAACAAGTGATGGACCCATGGACAGTGGCAGCACAAAAGACGAGCACACAGTCTTCGCAACCGATAAACTACATGGCGATGACGAGCTCGATGCCTCAAAGTGTAGCACCTCCAGCACCACAACATGACTACTGGGGAGTAGCTGCGGCGGTGGTAAACACTCAAACTACAAATGCTATTTCTACTTTGATTAACGATTTGTCCTCAGGTAGCGGGAATAGGCCACCTAAGCTCATGGACATACAAGAATACAATCAGTGGCAGAACAAGTTCAAGATTCATTTAGAAGGCATGGGAGTGGAAGGAGCAGAGGCATGGAGTATGATTGCTAAAGGTTACACAGCACCGATTTTGGAGAATACAGGTGAAATGATTCCTTTGGAAAGCTTAACTGAGGATGAGAAGAAGAAATATGTGGTGGAAAAGAAAGCCTTTTCCCAATTGACTCAGGCAATCACAAATGATCTGCTACATCAATTTGGGACTTGTACAACCTCTAAGCAATTGTGGGATGTGCTTAAGAGGAGGCATGATGGGAACGAGAAAACGAGAAGTTTGAGGATGGATGAACTGAGAAAGGAGTTTGAAAATTTTTCTTATATTGGAAATGAAACTTTAAAAGAATTAACTCCTAGATATAGTCATTTGCTAACTGAATTGTCTAGTTATGGTATACAGATTCCTATGAAGAATTTGGTGGATAAGTTTGCAGATGCTTTACCACCTTACTGGGATCAGCATGTGGAAGTTCTCAGGGAGAAGGATGCATATCAATATTGGACTATTCAAGAGTTCATACAGAAGCTGGAAAACAAGGAAATGGAAGAGAAGAGGAAAGCTAGAAGAGCACAGGTTCCTCAGAATCCTAGCTTATACTTTGGAGGTACCCCAGTTCCTGTGAGTAACTCAAGTTCAGGAGGGATAGTTGCACCACATGTTGCTTGCATTTCCAATGTTATGGAATCACCAAAACCTACCATCAATTACATGGCACAAACTTCATCCTACTCACAACCATCATACACACAACCACCACCACAACAACAATACAACAATTCATACATTTCACCATTCTCTCCAATGCAACAAGCAGGTTTATATACTGCTAGCCAATCTCAACAACCAATGAACCAAGTTACTCAATCTAATCAACAACAAGTGGTTTTGGAGACTTCTAACTTGGGCAATGTGACAGTGGAAATTGCTCAACAACATATTGCACTAGTCTCAGCAATGGTTTCATCCTACAATGGACTTGTTGCTAGTCAAATTGGGAATAACAATTTAACCAATGAGGACTATGCACAGATCGACAAGGAAGAGATGGAACTAATTGATATCCAATGGGCTTTTGCAAGCATCATGAGAAGAGCAACAGACTTTATTGAAAAGACAGGTAGAACAGATTTGGGAACTTCTCCTAACACAACCTACGGGTTCAACAAGGAGAAAGTTACTTGTTTTAACTGTGGAGAAAGAGGTCACTTTAAACGTGAATGTACCCAGCCACCAAAACAAGGTAATAGAAACCCATTCAATGCAACCTATCAGAATCGTCAACAACAAAACCAAAACCGAGTTTCTTACCAAAACAACAACAACAATTACCAAAACCGTCAAAACAACTCTAACAACAACCAAAACAGACAACCTAACACATCAAACCAGATCCAAAACCAATCTCCTAACAACACTAACCGAACAGTTATACCGATCACTACACCAAATGAGATACAACAGAACACGAGTCAGAATCAAGCACTGATGACTCAAAAGATGAAAGGTTTGATTGGTCGGGATTGCAAATAGGAGTGGAGGAAATCACTACTGGTGGAAATGTGGCTTGCGTTGCTTGCAAGGTTGATGTTGAAGAGTCGGTGATGGAGGAAGAAAAGAAAGAAACTGAGGAGTGTGATAGTGATGATTCTGAGACTGAAATGGATGTGGAGAATGAACCTGTTGAGGTTAAGGCTGAGGAAACTAATTCTGGAATGATTGATTCTGTTACTGATGTTCCTGAGGAGTGTAGATCAGTTTATTCAGATTCAGACAGTGAATCGGACACAGAGGCAAGTGTTGATTCTTTAGATGATGACATTGATCAGTTGTTAGCAGAAGCTGATTTTCTGATGACGAGGAAGTCGTGCATTGCTGATGATGCTTTCACCAAGATTGATTATTCCAAATTCTTTACTGGAAAGGAAGCTCATTTCGCATTAGATGGCCATGACTGAACCGCCAAAACCTGTAAGTTCTGAATCTAGCACTGATATTAGAAGTGATAAATATTGTGGAACTGTGATAGATTGACTGAGGAGCAATGCACATTCCTGATTGTGTGATTACAATCAATCATTCAACCTAGATAGCTTGGTTGAATGCTTTATCAATTATTTACGATGTGAAAACGCGGACATTTCGTTGGGCAATACAATCATAAACAATTGCAATTCCAAATTGGGAAATTGGAAGCCACGAAATGCCGTCGGAAAGGAAGAAAAAGTTGGAAAGTGTTTAAGCACATTGCTTATGTGGTAGATCACATCATAGATGATAACACCACCAATTGGTCTGTGCCATCTCCGGTTCTTTTTGAAAATCATAACTATCACCAAGTTATACCGGAGAGCTCGGTAAAATCAGACTCATCATCGGAAATGGAATCTAATACCTCGAGTATTGGTGATCCTCATTCCGATGTGAGACCGATTTTAGGCTTGAATGATGAGGGTGTTTATGCTGAAGTGTGGATTCAGACTCAGAGAATGATGATACTGGCAATGACCAAACTGTTAATGCATGTGAAATTCCAAAAGAAAATCACATCATTACTACTGAACCAGTGTCACCATCTCAACATGTGCATCCGATGGCAACTGCTCATCGAGGAGCTAAAAGAACCTGATTAGAAAGGACCTTGAGAATGAACCAAGTGACAAACCTGTCAAGGTGTTTTATCGGATGGAAGGATCCTAGATGATATCTCTGACAGAATTTCCAATCAAAAATGCTAACTATGCTAAAATAGAAAAGATTTGGCAAGAAAGCACTATTTGGTTCCCAAAACATGAGAGAACAAATGAAATTCCACCAGAAATTTTAAAGAAATTGTTTTTTGGCTTCAGGAACCAAAGGTCCATGTCACAGAGTTCATTCGACCAAATGACAAAGCAAATGGTTTTCATGAGCCCACTTACTCAAAAGGACCACTTCCTGAGAGTTTGAGGAATCAACAGTATAATGATCAATATCCTGTTAGATCATTTGCTCCACCAAATGCTCATTATGTTTTTGAAGAATATCGAGCAATCATCGGATGTGGGATGTATTTGACAGCGTCTCCGACCAGATATTATGTATGCAACGTGTCTCTGTGCTCGCTATCAATCGAAGCCGAAACAAAAGTCATCTGACGGCGGTCAAGCGTATCCTTCGATATCTGAAGGGTTGTCCATCAAAAGGACTTTGGTACCCTAATGATGATGAATTTGATTTTATTGCTTTTAGTGATGCAGATTGGGGCGGCTGTGACAAAGACAGCAAATCAACTACAGCCGGTTGCCAGTTTTTAGGGAGTAGGTTAATTACCTGGCAATGCAAGAAAACAGACTTCCGTGGCGCTGTCTAACTGTGAAGCTGAGTACATTGCAGCCTCAAGTTGCTGTTCACAAGTACTTTGGATTCAACAACATATGGTGTGGATTACGGTTTGCAGTTTCTTAAAACCCCTATATACACTGTGACAACGAAGCCGCAATTGCATTAACAAAAAATTCTGAAAATCATTCTAAAGCGAAACATATCCGATCAAATATCATTTTATCCGTGATTGTTTACGCTAAGGAATTGATAGATATGGTCAAAATCCATACTGACTACCAACGTGCAGATTTGTTTACAAAAGCTTTTGACAGATCCCCGCTTTGAATATCTTTTAAAAGTAAACAAATATAAAGGAAAACAGGACTAATCGGCACCTCGGTTTATCGCTTTTTAGTTTTAGTTTTTAGTTTTTAAACATTTTTCCTAATTGGGAATTTCTCTTTGCTAATTGGGAATTTCTCTTTACTATCAATAATCCTCAAAGAAGTTGATGCTTTCGAGGGGATTGTTTAATCCTCAAAGAAGTTGATGCTTTCAAGTGGATTGTTTCTTTCAATTTTTTTTTTGAAAAATTAAAAAACCCAAAAAAGATGTTCTTTATTTTAGGGGTGTCATTTTATCAGAAAAATCAAAAACATTGAAAAATTTTCAAAAGACCTAAAAATTAGAAAAACCAAAATGATTTCCTGGATAAAAAGAGAAATGATAGACAACAGTGGGGATCTGACACAGGCTAAAGAATTGTATAGTATAATGAGACGTATGTTGATTACGTGTGATATGCTGATAGGCTTCGTAGACTAAATATTGCGTGCATTAGTGATTCAAACATAACAAACTAAACTACGCGTTCGTGGCTGAACACCTCATGGGCATATGGTCTTAGTACCGTAATTTCGTTATAGGATTGCCAAAATCTGAGGTTTCGGGTTGTTATTGTTATTGTTATCCGGGATATTCTGATTAAACTTCTGTCGTATTGATTTACGGACCTAGTTTCATCAGAATATTTGCAAAAAGAGCTTATTGCCAAAACCGAAAGTTACCGAATTGAGGAACTTTTGTTTTATTGATCAAGATCATTATTACATCGTATTGACTTTCTGATGCAAATCAATGGTTAATATCAGCCTCAACCTAGTGTATATGCACATGTTACTTTGCTGCATTCATTTGCTGACCTGTACACCTCTGTGCTATATACTTTGTAAATTTTAACGGATAACTCTGCATAATCACGCGTTACGATGAAGCTTTGTGCAATTACTTGATACGGAGTATGTCGTGTGTGTGGGAACCACAATGTGTTAGTCTAAAACACCTAATTCTATCATTTTAAAGCATTGCGTAAATTGTCTGCATGTGAGCTTACGTGACCACAATATCAGCAATTGTTGTGTCACATATTGTTTCTAATGATAATATTAAAACAGATCAACGCTGTGCTCAGATTTCTCAGAAAACTGATATGATCCTCTTACCGAATATCACAAAATGTGTTACTCCTTGCATTTTACATTGTTGCACTTTTACTTTTATTGTCAAAAAGATACAAAATCCAAAAAGATTTTAGGTGTGTTTTTGATAAAATTTCAGAAAAAACCAAAAATATTGCATTTCTGCTTTATTTTTGATAACCGGGGATGCTCGATGGTCAATTTTCTGAGATTTATAACACCATCTGGGCTTTGTATCATTCAAAATGTAAAAATTTGAGTTTTGAAGTTTAACAGATTGAAAAATGTTGAACGGGATTCGAATTCGTGTTTTGGCAAAATTTTCAAGATTTTTTCCATTTCACATTCGCCCCTTATGGGTCGAATGTGGAAAAATCTTCACTCTCGACCGTTTCAGTTGGACGAATGTGGGTCATTTTCACCTCCGGGTATAAATTCCACCTTCGGGGTGACAAGTTTCACATTCGGGTCATTTAAATTGGGGCGATGTGGAATCACCTCACATTCGACCATCTAAAAACGGCGAACGTGGACTCTATATATAAGTCATTCCAGGTTCGAGTCTTATTCACAAAAAATTTCAAAATCTTCTTTGATACCTCACCTTTTTGCTGTGACTTCTTTTGATTGTGATTCTTGTTCTCTATACATTCCTGATCATTTCTATATAAATTTTACAGGTATTGGAATCACATTCAGATCAGAATCGTCGTTTTTTCTGTTCGGAACCTAGGGTTTTACATTTTAGGGTCTTAGAGTCTGTTTTGATGTTTGATTTTGATTCACGTTCAATCTTCATCAGTTTTAGGGGGAGATAATATGAGGAATTAGGATAATAACAATGTTTAGATGATTGATTGATCGATTGAAGCTTATAAACCCTAATTCCACTTTAAAACTAATGAAAATTGAATAATCATTACAATTGATGGTACACGAGTGTTGATCAGTCATTGTAGGACACATTTGGATCAAAATGATATGTTAAAAACAACTTTGGCAACTTTTTAAATTTTGGGGTGAATCTGTTTTCACTTTCGTTCCAAAAACGGGCGAAAGTGGAAAAGATGGGCGAATGTAAATATAATACGGGCGAATGTGATTTTTAACTCAAAATCATTACACATTCGACCAGCAGAGTACACATTCGACCATAAATTCCCACATTCGACCAGTCAGAAAACGGGCGAATGTGCAGATTTTCAAATCTTAAAATTTTTGTTATTTTTGTCGTTTTTGCATTTTGACGTGTTTTTTTCTGTCTTTGATGTGCAGATGGCTGATCAATCCGAAAACGTTGAAGCACCAGTGGAAAATGTTGAAGTTCCAGCAGAGAATGTTGTTCCAGATCCGGTGCAACAGGCTGAAGCATCTGTTCCAAGCAGTTGGCCATTCGAGCGATCTCACAACTGCTGCGCGTATCTTGGTGACGTGGAGAAGAATACAGAATTCACCAGGATCATAGAGTTCTTGAAGAGGGAGCAGAATTGTACATGCATTAGCCACACCGACGATTATATACAAAGACATTATTGAAGATTTCTACCGAAATGCGAAGTATGACTTCTGGATAATCAGACGATTATTAAGAGCAAGATTCAAGATATGGAGATGTTTTTGACGGAGTCTGATATACGGGAAGCTCTGCAGATCAAGTTTGAAGTCAGTGAAGATCCAGAGAGTTATCATGGACTGAGCAGAAAGCTTGTTTCTTACGGATGAAGTACAAAGGTCCGATTACTGATGGATCTATGTATAAAGGGAAGCTGGAGCGTGCAGTTCAAGTACTTTGCACAAGTTATTATCCACTTATTTGGATGTGTGAGCGGTGGATATGACGTTATGAGAAGAAGATTGAGTTCGTTAATGGTTGCGTTGACTCTCAACAAACATTTAACGTATCTGGTATGATTCTAGACCATATGCTGGAGATGCTGAAAGGTATGAAGAACAAGAAGTTCATGTTATATCCGAGATTTCTGATGATGATCTTTGACCACAAATATCCAGAGTTGAAGAAGGATCCGACTATGATCCTAGGTCAAGATCACATGAATATTCGTACTTTGTAAGAATGAAAGGATACAAAGGTGTGCCAGACAATGAAAAGCCACCACACAGGAGATTATTTGGAGCTTTGGCTAGTCAGGATTACACTAATCCTGGCAAGAACAGAGAGAGACATGATGATAGTGATTCGGATAATGATGATCCTTTAGTGTATGTTGATGCAAGCACTAAGAGGAAGAGACAAGTAGTCAATCCTGGAGCCAAAGGGAAGGGCAAGGGAAAGATTGATCAGGGAAGCTCAAAGCAACAGGCTGTTTTAGACAAAAATCAACGGCAAAAAAGGTTCAGGTTTGGTGGATGAAGAGTCAGTTGATTCAGAGGAGACTGAGGTAGACGAGCAGTGGGATTCTGATGCTGAAAACGTTAGGGCCACCAAACGTAAGGCCACTATGGTGGTGAGTCTGAATCTTTGAACAAATCCATTGAAGAAGCTGAGAAGAGAAAGAAATCAGTGAATGTTGAAGATGAAAGTTTAGGTGTTGACTTGGCAGAGTTGAATGTTGGAGAGACTGTGGTTGTAAACCTGCCCAACAGCCAAGCACAAGACTATGTCCAAGAAGACAAGCACTAAACAGTTGAGGGAGAAAGAGTTAGCACAACTGTTGAAAAGGAAAAGAGTGCCAGATGCTGGTACATCATCAAAGCTATCTTCACCTGTCACCAAGAAGCAAAAGAAATCCAAAGAGGCAGAACCAATATCAGCTGATCAACTTAATGTTGCACTGGACAATGTACTTGACATGTTTAGAAAGCCTCAAAAAGAAAAGGAAGTTGAGCCATCCAAAATCCAAATCCAAGAAAGTCACTGTGGATGATGATGTGATGAAGCAGTGAACAGGAAAATGGATGATATGATGAAAATGATTGTAGCTCAACAGGCTGAGATAGCCAAGTTTAAATAGAATGAAGAGAACATTTGAGCCTCCAATGACTACTGAGCAAAAGAAACAGCTCAGAATCAAGTTGATGAACAAAGCAATGGACCAAAAGAGAAGACAATCCAATCAATAGTCGAGGGGAGTTTGTAGATGCATTTTGCGACTAATGATTGGATCGGCATAATTAACATATGTTAAAGACTGGTCGAGAGGTAGATAAAGGGGCGAATGTAGAAAGATATGGGCGAAGGTAGAAGCTTAGTGGGCGAAGGTCAATGAAGCTTGACAAGAAGAACACTTTCGTACCTTGTGTGGGCGAATGTGGAAAAGTTCCACATTCGACCAGTGCTAATGGCGAACGTGCAGAGTCTATATATAAAGAATTTGTGTTTTTTGAATGTAATAGAGTTGTCAGTTGTGTATGTGTTCAGGTCAGGTTCCAGGTCATTTTGTGATAGTGTGTGTTTGATCTATATTAACGTTAAGTGTTTGTAAAAGCTTATTTAGACAAAAGTTAATCTATGAAAAGATGTTGAAAATGATCTTGATTGTGTTTTGATTAGAGTTTTATCATTTTGTTCAGAACTAGGGTTTCCGCACCTGGTTTTGTGACTTGTATGATCATATAATCATGTTTTAGCTAAAATCTTTCGCTTACACCAGAATCTCCTATCCTTATAGGGGAACCCTAAATTGTAGTATTAAGGAACTAAAATGGGTATCCTCGTTGGACTTTCAGGTGCAGTAAGGTCAAAGAATACTGAAACAACAGTTTATAAAGGCTGGAAATTCTTACTCTTGGAAATAATTTTATAGCCTAATGTACACCCTTATTGGGTAGTCACGGGTCCCCAGAATCTCCTATCCTTATAGGGGAAGCCTAAATTATAGTAATTAAGGAACTAAAATGGGTATCTCGTTGGACTTTCAGGTGCAGTAGGTCAAAGAATACTGAACAACACATTTTATAAAGGCTGGAAATTCTTACTCTTGGAAATAATTTTATAGCCTAATGTACACCCTTATTGGGTTAGTCACGGGACCCCAAGAATCTTCTATCCTTATAGTGGAAGATAATTATAGTATTAAGGAACTAAAATGGGTATCTCGTTGAATTTAAGGTGCAGTAGGTCCAAGAATACTGAACAACAGTTTATAAAGGCTGGAAATTCTTACTCTTGGAAATAATTTTATAGCCTAATGTACACCCTTATTGGGTTAGTCACGGGACCCAGAATCTCCTATCCTTATAGTGGAAGATAATTATAGTATTAAGGAACTAAAATGGGTATCTCGTTGGACTTTCAGGTGCAGTAGGTCAAAGAATACTGAACAACAGTTTATAAAGGCTGGAAATTCTTACTCTTGGAAGTAATTTTATAGCCTAATGTACACCCTTATTGGGTTAGTCACGGGACCCAGAATCTCCTATCCTTATAGGGGAAGCCTAATTATAGTATTAAGGAACTAAAATGGTATCTCGTTGGACTTTCAGGTGTAGTAGGTCAAAGAATACTGAACAACAAACAGTTTATAAAGGCTGGAAATTCTTACTCTTGGAAATAATTTTATAGCCTAATGTACACCCTTATTGGGTTAGTCACGGGACCCAGAATCTCCTATCCTTATAGGGGAAGCCTAATTATAGTATTAAGGAACTAAAATTGGTATCTCGTTGGACTTTCAGGTGCAGTAGGTCAAAAGAATACTAAACAACAGTTTATAAAGGCTGGAAATTCTTACTCTTGGAAATAATTTTATAGCCTAAATGTACACCCTTATTGGGTTAGTCTAGGGACCCAGATCTCCTATCCTTATAGTGGAAGATAATTATAGTATTAAGGAACTAAAATGGGTATCTCGTTGGACTTTCAGGTGCAGTAGGTCAAAGAATACTGAACAACAGTTTATAAAGGCTGGAAATTCTTACTCTTGGAAATAATTTTATAGCCTAATGTACACCCTTATTGGTTTAGTCACGGGACCCAGAATCTCCTATCCTTATTGTGGAAGATAATTATAGTATTAAAGAACTAAAATGGGTATCTCGTTGGACTTTCAGGTGCAGTAGGTCAAAGAATACTGAACAACAGTTTATAAAGCTGGAAATTCTTACTCTTGGAAATAATTTTATAGCCTAATGTACACCCTTATTGGGTTAGTCACGGGACCCAGAATCTCCAATCCTTATAGTGGAAGATTAATTATAGTATTAAGGAACTCAAATGGGTATCTCGTTGGACTTTCAGGTTCAGTAGGTCAAGGAATACTGAACAACAGTTTATAAAGGCTGGAAATTCTTACTCTTTGAAATAATTTTATAGCCTAATGTACACCCTTATTGGGTTAGTCACGGGACCCAGAATCTCCTATCCTTATAGGGGAAGCCTAATTATAGTATTAAGGAACTAAAATTGGTATCTCGTTGGACTTTCAGGTGTAGTAGGTCAAAGAATACTGAACAACAGTTTATAAAGGCTGGAAATTCTTACTCTTGGAAATATTTTTATAGCCTAATGTACACCCTTATTGGGTTAGTCACGGGACCCAGAATTCCTATCCTTATAGGGGAAGCCTAATTATAGTATTAAGGAACTAAAATGGGTATCTCGTTGGAGTTTCAGGTGCAGTAGGTCAAAGAATACTAAACAACAGTTTATAAAGGCGGGGAAATTCTTACTCTTGGAAATAATTTTATAGCCTAATGTACACCCTTTATTGGGTTAGTCACGGGACCCAGAATCTCCTATCCTTATAGTGGAAGATAAATATAGTATTAAGGAACTAAAATGGGTATCTCGTTGGACTTTAAGGTGCAGTAGGTCAAAGAATACTGAACAACAGTTTATAAAAGGCTGGAAATTCTTACTCTTGGAAATAATTTTTATAGCCTAATGTACACCCTTATTGGGTTAGTCACGGGACCCAGAATCTCCTATCCTTATAGTGGAAGATAATTTATAGTATTAAGGAACTAAAATGGGTATCTCGTTGGACTTTCAGGTGCAGTAGGTCAAAGAATACTGAACAACAGTTTATAAAGGCTGGAAATTCTTACTCTTGGAAATAATTTTATAGCCTAATGTACACCCTTATTGGGTTAGTCACGGGACCCAGAATCTCCTATCCTTATAGGGGAAGCCTAATTATAGTATTAAGGAACTAAAATGGGTATCTCGTTGGACTTTCAGGTGTAGTAGGTCAAAGAATACTGAACAACAGTTTATAAAGGCTGGAAATTCTTACTCTTGGAAATAATTTTATAGCCTAATGTACACCCTTATTGGGTTAGTCTCACGGGACCCAGAATCTCCTATCCTTATAGGGGAAGCCTAATTATAGTATTAAGGAACTAAAATTGGTATCTCGTTGGACTTTCAGGTGCAGTAGGTCAAAGAATACTAAACAAACAGTTTATAAAGGCTGGAAATTCTTACTCTTGGAAATAATTTTTATAGCCTAATGTACAACCCTTATTGGGTTAGTCCACGGGACCTAGAATCCCCTATCCTTATAGGGGAAGCCTAATTATAGTATTAAGGAACTAAAATGGGTATCTCGTTGGACTTTAAGGTGCAGTAGGTCAAAGAGAATACTGAACAACAGTTTTATAAAGGCTGGAAATTCTACTCTTGGAAATAATTTTATAGCCTAATGTACACCCTTATTGGGTTAGTCTAGGGACTCAGAATCTCCTATCCTTATAGTGGAAGATAATTATAGTATTAAGGAACTAAAATGGGTATCTCGTTGGACTTCAGGTGCAGTAGGTCAAAGAATACTGAACAACAGTTTATAAAGGCTGGAAATTCTTACTCTTGGAAGTAATTTTATAGCCTAATGTACACCCTTATTGGGTTAGTCACGGGACCCAGAATCTCCTATCCTTATAGGGAAGCCTAATTATAGTATTAAGGAACTAAAATGGGTATCTCGTTGGACTTTCAGGTGTAGTAGGTCAAAGAATACTGAACAACAGTTTATAAAGGCTGGAAATTCTTACTCTTGGAAATAATTTTTATAGCCTAATGTACACCCTTATTGGGTTAGTCACGGACCCAGAATCTCCTATCCTTATAGGGGAAGCCTAATTATAGTATTAAGAACTAAATTGGTATCTCGTTGGACTTTCAGGTGCAGTAGTCAAAGAATACTAAACAACAGTTTATAAAGGCTGGAAATTCTTACTCTTGGAAATAATTTTATAGCCTAATGTACACCCTTATTGGGTTAGTCACGGGACCTAGAAATCTCCTATCCTTATAGGGAAGCCTAATTATAGTATTAAGGAACTAAAATGGGTATCTCGTTGGACTTTAAGGTGCAGTAGGTCAATGAGAATACTGAACAACAGTTTATAAAGGCTGGAAATTCTTACTCTTGGAAATAATTTTATAGCCTAATGTACACCCTTATTGGGTTAGTCTAGGGACCCAGAATCTCCTATCCTTATAGTGGAAGATAATTATAGTATTAAGGAACTAAAATGGGTATCTCGTTGGACTTTCAGGTGCAGTAGGTCAAAGAATACTGAACAACAGTTTATAAAGGCTGGAAATTCTTACTCTTGGAAATAATTTTATAGCCTAATGTACACCCTTATTGGGTTAGTCACGGGACCCAGAATCTCCTATCCTTATAGGGGAAGCCTAATTATAGTATTAAGGAACTAAAATGGGTATCTCGTTGGACTTTCAGGTGCAGTAGGTCAAAGAATACTGAACAACAGTTTATAAAGGCTGGAATTCTTACTCTTGGAAATAATTTTATAGCCTAATGTACACCCTTATTGGGTTAGTCACGGGACCCAGAATCTTCTATCCTTATAGTGGAAGATAATTATAGTATTAAGGAACTAAAATGGGTATCTCGTTGGACTTTAAGGTGCAGTAGGTCAAAGAATACTGAACAACAGTTTATAAAGGCTGGAAATTCTTACTCTTGGAATAATTTTATAGCCTAATGTACACCCTTATTGGGTTAGTCACGGGACCCAGAATCTCCTATCCTTATAGTGGAAGATAATTATAGTATTATGGAACTAAAATGGGTATCTCGTTGGACTTTCAGGTGCAGTAGGTCAAAGAATACTGAACAACAGTTTATAAAAGGCTGGAAATTCTTACTCTGGAAATAATTTTATAGCCTAATGTACACCCTTATTGGGTTAGCCACGGGACCCAGAATCTCCTATCCTTATAGTGGAAGATTAATTATAGTATTAAGGAACTAAAATGGGTATCTCGTTGGACTTTCAGGTTCAGTAGGTCAAAGAATACTGAACAACAGTTTATAAAGGCTGGAAATTCTTACTCTTTGAAATAATTTTTATAGCCTAATGTACACCCTTATTGGGTTAGTCACGGGACCCCAGAATCTCCTATCCTTATAGTGGAAGATTAATTTATAGTATTAAGGAACTAAAATGGGTATCTCGTTGGACTTTCAGGTTCAGTAGGTCAAAGAATACTGAACAACAGTTTATAAAGGCTGGAAATTCTTACTCTTTGAAATAATTTTATAGCCTAATGTACACCCTTATTGGGTTAGTCACGGGACCCAGAATCTCCTATCCTTATAGGGGAAGCCTAATTATAGTATTAAAGGAACTAAAATGGGTATCTCGTTGGACTTTCAGGTGTAGTAGGTCAAAGAATACTGAACAACAGTTTATAAAGGCTGGAAATTCTTACTCTTGGAAATAATTTATAGCCTAATGTACACCCTTATTGGGTTAGTCACGGGACCCAGAATCTCCTATCCTTATAGGGGAAGCCTAATTATAGTATTAAGGAACTAAAATGGGTATCTCGTTGGACTTTCAGGTGCAGTAGGTCAAAGAATACTAAACAACAGTTTATAAAAGGCTGGAAATTCTTACTCTTGAAATAATTTTTATAGCCTAAATTAACACCCTTATTGGGTTAGTCACAGGACCCAGAATCTCCTATCCTTATAGTAGAAGATAATTATTAGTATTAAGGAACTAAAATGGGTATCTCGTTGGACTTTAAGGTGCAGTAGGTCAAAGAATACTGAACAACAGTTTATAAAGGCTGGAAATTCTTACTCTTGGAAATAATTTTATAGCCTAATGTACACCCTTATTGGGTTTAGTTCTAGGGACCCAGAATCTCCTATCCTTATAGTGGAAGATAATTATAGTATTAAGGAACTAAAATGGGTATCTCGTTGGACTTTCAGGTGCAGTAGGTCAAAGAATACTGAACAACAAGTTTATAAAGGCTTGAAATTCTTACTCTTGGAAATAATTTTATAGCCTAATGTACACCCTTATTGGGTTAGTCACGGGACCCAGAATCTCCTATCCTTATTGTGGAAAGATAATTATAGTATTAAGGAACTAAAATGGGTATCTCGTTGGACTTTCAGGTGCAGTAGGTCAAAGAATACTGAACAACAGTGTTATAAAGGCTGGAAATTCTTACTCTTGGAAATAATTTTATAGCCTAATGTACACCCTTATTGGGTTAGTCACGGGACCCAGAATCTCCTATCCTTATAGTGGAAGATTATTTATAGTATTAAGGAACTCAAATGGGTATCTCGTTGGACTTTCAGGTTCAGTAGGTCAAAGAATACTGAACAACAGTTTTATAAAGGCTGGAAATTCTTACTCTTTGAAATAATTTTATAGCCTAATGTACACCCTTATTGGGTTAGTCACGGGACCCAGAATCTCCTATCCTTATAGGGGAAGCCTAATTATAGTATTAAGGAACTAAAATTGGTATCTCGTTGGACTTTCAGGTGTAGTAGGTCAAAGAATACTGAACACCAGTTTATAAAGGCTGGAAATTCTTACTCTTGGAAATAATTTTATAGCCTAATGTACACCCTTATTGGTAGTCACGGGACCCAGAATCGCCTATCCTTATAGGGGAAGCCTAATTATAGTATTAAGGAACTAAAATGGGTACTCGTTGGACTTCAGGTGCAGTAGGTCAAAGAATACTAAACAACAGTTTAATAAAGGCTGGAAATTCTTACTCTTGGAAATAATTTTATAGCCTAAATTACACCCTTATTGGGTTAGTCACGGGACCCAGAATCTCCTATCCTTATAGTAGAAGATAATTATAGTATTAAGGAACTAAAATGGGTATCTCGTTGGACTTTAAGGTGCAGTAGGTCAAAGAATACTGAACAACAGTTTATAAAGGCTGGAAATTCTTACTCTTGGAAATAATTTTATAGCCTAATGTACACCCTTATTGGGTTAGTCTAGGGACCCAGAATCTCCTATTCTTATAGTGGAAGATAATTATAGTATTAAGGAACTAAAATGGGTATCTCGTTGGACTTTCAGGTGCAGTAGGTCAAAGAATACTGAACAACAGTTTATAAAGGCTGGAAATTCTTACTCTTGGAAATAATTTTATAGCCTAATGTACACCCTTATTGGGTTAGTCACGGGACCCAGAATCTCCTATCCTTAATTGTGGAAGATAATTTATAGTATTAAGGAACTAAAATGGGTATCTCGTTGGACTTTCAGGTGCAGTAGGTCAAAGAATACTGAACAACAGTTTATAAAGGCTGGAAATTCTTACTCTTGGAAATAATTTTTATAGCCTAATGTACACCCTTATTGGGTTAGTCACGGGACCAGAATCTCCTATCCTTATAGTGGAAGATTAATTATAGTATTGAGGAACTCAAATGGGTATCTCGTTGGACTTTTCAGGTTCAGTAGGTCAAAGAATACTGAACAACAGTTTATAAAGGCTGGAAATTCTTACTCTTTGAAATAATTTTATAGCCTAATGTACACCCTTATTGGGTTAGTCACGGGAGACCCAGAATCTCCTATCCTTATAGGGAAGCCTAATTATAGTATTAAGGAACTAAAATTGGTATCTCGTTGGACTTCAGGTGTAGTAGGTCAAAGAATACTGAACAACAGTTTATAAAGGCTGGAAATTTCTTACTCTTGGAAATAATTTTATAGCCTAATGTACACCCTTATTGGGTTAGTCACGGGACCCAGAATCTCCATCCTTATAGGGGAAGCCTAATTAAGTATTAAGGAACTAAAATGGGTATCTCGTTGGACTTTCAGGTGCAGTAGGTCAAAGAATACTAAACAACAGTTTATAAAGGCTGGAAATTCTTACTCTTGGAAATAATTTTATAGCCTAATGTACACCCTATTGGGTTAGTCACGGGACCCAGAATCTCCTATCCTTATAGTGGAAGATAATTATAGTATTAAGGAACTAAAATGGGTATCTCGTTGGACTTTAAGGTGCAGTAGGTCAAAGAATACTGAACAACAGTTTATAAAGGCTGGAAATTCTTACTCTTGGAAATAATTTTTATAGCCTAATGTACACCCTTATTGGGTTAGTCACGGGACCCAGAATCTCCTATCCTTATAGTGGAAAGATAATTATAGTATTAAGGAACTAAAATGGGTATCTCGTTGGACTTTCAGGTGCAGTAGGTCAAAGAATACTGAAAAACAGTTTATAAAGGCTGGAAATTCTTACTCTTGGAAATAATTTTATAGCCTAATGTACACCTTTAGGGGTTAGTCACGGGACCCAGAATCTCCTATCCTTATAGGGGAAGCCTAATTATAGTATTAAGGAACTAAAAAGGGTATCTCGTTGGACTTTCAGGTGTAGTAGGTCAAAGAATACTGAACAACAGTTTATAAAGGCTGGAAATTCTTACTCTTGGAAATAATTTTATAGCCTAATGTACACCCTTTATTGGGTTAGGAGTCACGGGACCCAGAATCTCCTATCCTTATAGGGGAAGCCTAATTATAGTATTAAGGAACTAAAATTGGTATCATCATCGTTGGAACTTTCCAGGTGCAGTAGGTCAAAGAATACTAAACAACAGTTTATAAAGCTGGAAATTCTTACTCTTGGAAATAATTTTATATAGCCTAATGTACACCCTTATTGGGTTAGTCACACGGACCTAGAATCTCCTATCCTTATAGGGGAAGCCTAATTATAGTATTAAGGAACTAAAATGGGTATCTCGTTGGACTTTAAGGTGCAGTAGGTCAAAGAATACTGAACAACAGTTTATAAAGGCTGGAAATTCTTACTCTTGGAAATAATTTTATATGCCTAATGTACACCCCTTATTTGGTTAGTCACGGGACCCAGAATCTCCTATCCTTATAGTGGAAGATAATTATAGTATTAAGGAACTAAATGGGTATCTCGTTGGACTTTCAGGTGCAGTAGGTCAAAGAATACTGAACAACAGTTTATAAAGGCTGGAAATCTTACTCTTGGAAATAATTTTATAGCCTAATGTACACCCTTATTGGGTTAGTCTAGGGACCCAGAATCTCCTATCCTTATAGTGGAAGATAATTATAGTATTAAGGAACTAAAATGGGTATCTCGTTGGACTTTCAGGTGCAGTAGGTCAAAGAATACTGAACAAACAGTTTATAAAGGCTGGAAATTCTACTCTTGGAAAATTTTATAGCCTAATGTACACCCTTATTGGGTAGTCACAGGACCCAGAATCTCCTATCCTTATAGTGGAAGATTAATTATAGTATTAAGGAACTAAAATGGGTATCTCGTTGGACTTTCAGGTGCAGTAGGTCAAAGAATACTAAACAACAGTTTATAAAGGCTGGAAATTCTTACTCTTGGAAATAATTTTATAGCCTAATGTACACCCTTATTGGGTTAGTCACGGGACCTAAGAATCTCCTATCCTTATAGGGGAAGCCTAATTAATAGTATTAAGGAATCTAAAATGGGTATCCTCGTTGGACTTTAAGGTGCAGTAGGTCAAAGAATACTGAACAAACATTTTATAAAGGCTGGAAATTCTTACTCTTGGAAATAATTTTATAGCTAATGTACACCCTTATTGGGTTAGTCTAGGGACCCAGAATCTCCTATCCTTATAGTGGAAGATAATTATAGTATTAAGGAACTAAAATGGGTATCTCGTTGGACTTTCAGGTGCAGGTAGGTCAAAGAATACTGAACAACAGTTTATAAAGGCTGGAAATTCTTACTCTTGGAAATAATTTATAGCCTAATGTAACACCCTTATTGGGTTAGTCACGGGACCCAGAATCTCCTATCCTTATAGGGGAAGCCTAATTATAGTATTAAGGAACTAAAATGGGTATCGTCGTTGGACTTTCAGGTGTATAGGTCAAAGAATACTGAACAACAGTTTATAAAGGCTGGAAATTCTTACTCTTGGAAATAATTTTATAGCCTAATGTACCCCTTATTGGGTATAGTCACGGGACCCAGAATCTCCTATCCTTATAGGGAAGCCTAATTATAGTATTAAGGAACTAAAATTGGTATCTCGTTGGACTTTCAGGTGCAGTAGGTCAAAGAATACTAAACAACAGTTTATAAAGGCTGGAAATTCTTACTCTTGGAAAATAATTTTTATAGCCTAATGTACACCCTTATTGGGTTAGTCACGGGACCTAGAATCTCCTATCCTTATAGGGGAAGCCTAATTATAGTATTAAGGAACTAAAATGGGTATCTCGTTGGACTTTAAGGTGCAGTAGGTCAAAGAATACTGAACAACAGTTTATAAAGGCTGGAAATTCTTACTCTTGGAAATAATTTTATAGCCTAGCTAATGTACACCCTATTGGGTTTAGTCTAGGGACCCAGAATCTCCTATCCTTATAGTGGAAGATAATTATAGTATTAAGGAACTAAAATGGGTATCTCGTTGACTTTTCAGGTGCAGTAGGTCAAAGAATACTGAACAACAGTTTATAAAGGCTGGAAATTCTTACTCTTGGAAAATAATTTTATAGCCTAATGTACAACCCTTATTGGTTAGTCACGGGACCAGAATCTCCTATCCTTATAGGTAAGCCAATTATAGTATTAAGGAACTAAAATGGGTAATCTCGTTGGACTTTAAGGTGCAGGTAGTTCAAAGAATACTGAACAACAGTTTATAAAGGCTGGAAAGTTCTTACTCTTGGAAATAATTTTATAGACTAATGTACACCCTT